>QUSF01000009.1:5134370-5175932 GCA_003676055.1 Chloebia gouldiae | reverse complement strand
GAAGAAGAAGAAGAAGAAGAAGAAGAAGAAGAAGAAGAAGAAGAAGAGGAAGAGGAAGAGGAAGAAAAAGAAGAAGAATGATGTTACTGCACAGTTGTAATTGTGGCCAGACAAGAGCGGATTGAGAATATGTGAGAGGAACAACTCTGGACACATCAAGGTCAGTGCAGAAGGCAGGGGAGAAGATAATCCAGGCTCCAGAGCCAAGATGCTTTTATCACCCATGGTGCAGATGAAGAAGCAGCTAGGTCCCTGCATCCCATGGAGATCCATGGGGATGCAGACATCCACCTGCAGTCCATGGAGGAGACTCGTGCTGGAGCAGGTGGATGCCTGAGAGGAGGCTGTGAACCTGTGGCAGGTGAATGGAGGGAGAAGCCAGTGCTAGAGCAGCCTGTCCTTGACAGACTGCACCCCATGGAAGAGTGACCCACACTGCAGCAGTCTGAGGAGCGCTGTTGTCTGTGTGATGAACTCACGTTGCTGCGGTTCACAGGGAGCTGCTGCTCGTGAGATGGACTCACATTAGATGAGCTCATGGAGATCTGTCTGCCATGGCAGGACCCCATGGTGCAGCAGGTAAATGATAACTTCTCTCCCTGAACAGCAGGAGAAACAAAGTGTGATTAACTGACCATAAGCTCAATTCCCATCTCCCTGTACTGCTGGCAGTGAGGAGATAGAGTTGGGAAGGAGGGAGACATGGGACAAGTGTTTACTGATTTTACTTCTTATTACCCTGCTCTGATTTTGCTAGTAAAAAATTCAACTAATATCTCTAATTCAAGCTTGTTTTGCCCATGATGATATTTGAGGAGTGATTTCTTCCAGTCCTTATCTCAACCCATGAACCCCCTTTTTTCACTCCCCTGTCCAGCTGCAGAGAGGAGCGAGAGAGGGGCTCTGATCAGAGCCTGGCATCCAGACAGTGTTGACCCACTACACTCTCCTACTTTTGTTGCATTCAACTTGACTAGTAGTCACAAGTCTATTTTTCAGCACCCATGTATTTCTACTGAACACATCTGTAAATTAAAATTAGATTTCACTTTGAGATTATATAAAAGCAAGCAAGATCTGGTTTAGTCCATCATTTATTAAAATGCCAAGTTGCACTTGGCTCCTTTTTTTTCCCCCTTATGGTGATTCTTACTGTTTTAAGGATTATAGCTTTCCTGGATAAAATGCAGTAATAAATATAAAAGTCAGATCCACTGAATATGAAATTCAGGACTGGTGTACTGCTCTAATAGATCTCACTTTATCTGTTTTCTCCAGATGCACCGAAAATGTCTTCCCTAAGAAGTCAATACCTTAAATATTTGTAAAAACTTATTAAGAAGGCACAGTATCCTAATTCCTTTAGGATACAAGCAAAGGTTAGCTCCCAGGCTGCTTTTAAAAAGAAAACTTAGATTACTGTATTTCAGGAGTGCATGTTTTCTGATCTATTTTAACAGCTAATAGCCTCAAAGCTGCTGGTCAGCAGAATGATACTTTTCCTTTTTGTGTGTTTAAGAAAAAAGTTTTGGGTAATATTCTCACAGATTTTCTAACCTTTCAAAAATAATCTAAAAGAGTTTCAAGGCTAATTACTGGGATCTAAATTCCCAACCTGTACAGAAAACCGAAAAACATTGTTTGATAAAGCTCTGAAATTAGAGACTGGTGAACTACCATATTTTATATATATAATAATTATATATATGTGTGTGTGTATATGTATATTTATGCATAAGGAATTGTTATACTTGCTTATAAAATATGGTGAGTGGGTGTGTACAGACACAAAGAAATCAGTCTGATCATTAGCTAAGCACAAATGAGTAAGAAAAGTAATCTCCATTAATTGCTGTAAGAAATATTACACCAGCCATGCTTTATTGATGTCAATTTAACTGGCAAGTGTGATTGCCAAAGAATTTTATGAGATTTTTCCACATTGCAAGTCATTTTTACAAAAAGGAGCTATGAAATTGAGCACTTCATTGAACTCTGATTGTAGGAGGATAACCACATAATTAGGTCTTAAATCATTACGATACATATGAACACATATTTTATATTAGTCATTTACCAGACCTGGAAAAATACAAGCATAACATATTAATTTATTTTTTTTAAAACAAGATCTGCTATCAAATTTCGATCTATAAAAACCCCAAGCATTTAAGTAAGCAATGAAATAATGTCAACTGAGCTCTATGCTGTTGCTCCCTCTGTTTCCCTGGAAGCTTCTCTCAATGTTTTTCTGCATCATCCAATTCTGTAAAGGCTCATGAGGACTCTGGCTAAAGCAGCAGAGAGACCAAGAGCCTCAGCACAGGAGGCTCTTAGGACAGAATTCCATTAACTTTGACATGAGCTTCCCAGAAGGGAGCCAGGGCAGCCTTAAGGAAGAGCAATGCTGTGCTTATGATATGTGCTTATGCTTCTCTGTCTATCATAACATATATCTACTTCTGCACGATCTTTTTTCTTTCTCCAGAATTTATTTTTGTTATTTAATTTTTTAAAACTAGAGGTATGTAAGAAAATTGTTCTCATATTAATCCTGAATATTCAACTGAATTGTTAATGATAAATACAGCACAATGTAACCTGAATCCCACAAAGGAGTGCTACAGTTTTACCTCATGACCTCACTTAACTAGAGAAAAGATTAAACTTCAGTCCAAAATAAAAATATCAGTTAATTTCAATGACATGTTGAACCGAGTTATACATGAAAATAGATCTAGATTGTCCAAAGTTAAAACTTTGTTTCTGTTGTCAACTCTTGATTATTTTTTAAAGTTCTCTCTTTTCCTTTTTGCTCATTCTGATTGATATTTTTATATATAAACATGTTTCATAGTTTCTCTGCTTAGGATGGAAGTAAAACTAATTCTGACTTAAACAAAATTTGCCATGCAAAAGGAAATTTTCAAGGACCTGTCTTAAGCAGGCCTTTAACTTTTTCCTCCTGGCTGGTAATAATGAAAGGTTTGACATGTAAATGGCAGCAATAGCACAGTGGGCTTGTGAAACGAGTTTATGGAGTTAATTATTCAATAATAGAATATTACCATATTTTTCAGAGGAGGCATCTTAAAGATGCTTATTTAAAAAAAATGAAACATGTCCAGTGTAATGTCTGTATTTCAGGTATTAGTTCTTCTGACTCGAGTAGTAAAAGGTTGTCAAAGCAGGCTGAGAAAAAAGAGAAGAATGATTTATATGTCATGGTATTTGTTAACTAAAAACAAAAACAAAAACAAAAAAACAAAATAAAAAACCAAAAAAAAAAAACCTCCTTGGAAAAGATTGTGGGATTGCCAGACTTTTAAACACATTTTTTCCTGATTGTATTAGAAGAATAGAGTAAGCAACCTCTTGAGAAATCACCTCACATTATTTAGAATGTGATAAAGGAAAAATACAATGATATTAGCATAAACATTATCCATAAATTCACAATTACTATTTTATTTCCCATTAAGATCATAGAGGCAAATATTCACTGCTTAGATACACTATCCACATACTTATTTCTTTTTTTAACACTCAAAATTTCATTCCTCTGTGTTCAATACTGCCTTAGATATGATCAGCAAATTAAAGAGCCATAGAAGAATATCTACCCATAAAGTAACTATATCACAATTGCCAGTGTAAATACTATCTTTATTAATCCTACATTCTTTAAATTCACAGGATATTTTATATAATTTTAAGCATTTTAACAGAGTAGCCCAGCATATACATTATTATATTAGTCAGAGATAAAATTCAAATATTGAGATTGTTGCTTTAGAAGACAGAAAGAAAACAAAACTATAACTGTTGATCCTGATTTTAATGTTGTTTGAGTTTTTATTTGGACAAGGAAGCAGCCTTCATAAAACAAGGGGTTTCTTACTAGGAGTCAGGAAGAAACAGGAAAACTGAAATATTGCCATTTGTTTAAACTCACTGTGATGCCCAAAGGAGTGTATCAAACCTTACATTTTCAGGTAAACTGTCATTACTTGAGAAGAACTAACTATGATTAGTAAGTAATCATTCTCAAGGAAGCTAAAACAATGAAAGAAATTAATCACCTAGTATTTACTTTGTGCAAAGGACTTCCAGAATATATACCACTATAAATTCCTTGATTTGTCATCAAAGGAGGATCTTAGGTCATTGAAATTGTTGTCACTATGACTGCAAAAATGCATCTATCAAAATAGTCCTTAATTTGCATATCAGAGACCATAGCCAATTTACACTGCACAACAATTGGGTTATTTCTGTATCCAAGCTGTTCATTGCTATGAAAAAATATTTACCCATCTCTTTTCTGAGCTTTGCCGTCATCATTTAGATGAGGAAAGTAAATTAGTTATGATAGCTTATCATACCTTTCCCCACAGAACTCTGTATCTTGGACACCTCGGCAGTATGTAGCAAATTGTAGCCATATACACAGTGTATAAATAGATCATACAATAAACAAGTAAATTAGATTTGTGCAGGCATTGCTCTTACTGAAATCAGAGGCAGAAATAGGACAAGGTCAGGCCTTACAATCTTTTAACAAGCAGCACTTACAAAATGTTGATATAACCATATTGATTTCAATGACTAGATTTTTCTTTTATGCTGGTGTCAGCACACAAGCAAGTCTACACACATTTTCATGTCTGCCTCAGCTTAAACAAAGCCCATTGGCAGAGGTTTTGGCACCAGCAGCTATTTCACATCTTCACTATGGATTGCTATCTGCAAGAATGACTCCCCTAAGCCACCAGCAGAACTTTGTACTAATATACTATCATACCAGCAATATGTTAGTAAAAGTGGCTGTAACTTTTCAGCAAGAAGACGCTGAGGTAAAAGACAGTCTCATGCCTGAAAAAAAATTCAAGGAAATTGTGAGATGGATGAGTTTTCCTCAGAGATTTCTAGTTTGGAGAATTTAAACTATAGTCCCAGATGATGAATCATTCTTATTAATACTATCTTCATTGGCATCATTAACACCAGTTTCTAATATCTGTTTCATCATTATTTATGCTATCTATTCAATCAATGACTATTACATATTTCAGTTTGTTTTTTAAAATGCTTATTAATGACACTGCTGACATCCCTTTTCCTATCTGTGACACCAGGCTTTTACTTTCTGTGTAGTGAATTAATGACAGCAATTATCTCTGTGCCTTGACAACACAAAATTCTGCCCAAGGGTTTCTTCAAACATAAAGGAGAAGATGATTGATTAAAGTAAATGCAATTAATTTAATGTATCTTGAAGAAAAATGGTCAGATGTAATACATATGACATCTTGAAAATCTAGATCACAGACTTGACTTAAATTATATCACTTCAAGTTTAGATTTTCATGATCAAAATTAGGCTGGTTATATGTTTATAGGCTCAGAGAAAAAAATGGCTCAGAAAAAGAAATGAACATATTTTGTTTGGAAACAGATCAGTTAAATTAATAATACTTTTTCTTTTTCACTACCAAATCTATTAGCCCTGATAATCTATAATGATTATGGGGGAAATCTCTGGATTTCCTACACTGGAAATGCAGTTACATACCTGTTGCTAAAGGCCTCTAAAGAAAATGGATGCTTGAAAATCAGTTTCTATGTTTAAAAGGATAGATTTTGTGGTATGCATATATGCAAACAAAAGGTATTTACAAGCATGTTCAAATTTGAGTGTGTGCCCTCTGAGCATCACATGTTGATTTCAAGTGTGAATTCTGCAAATTCAAAGAACCCAACAAACAGATAGGCATGTCTAAGCAGCAAGAGGCAGTTCAGAAACATAGTGAGGGGAAAAACCATGAAAATCAAGCCAAGAAGACACACAAGTAACCATTTTATAAATTACTCTGAACTGTGTTCTGTTTGATCTGCAAATACCATTTGCAGCCTGCGAAGAAAAATTGTGTCTTCCAAGTATTAATATCACTGCATAAATGAAGATTTCTAGTACACCTATCATGCACGATGCATGACTGTGCAGATGGATGAGAATTTGGATTTAAATGTTCAAACAGACAATAGAAAAAAATAAATGTTATGAGAAGTACAGAATTGTGATAGCATAAAATCAGCCACACGTAACCATTAAAATGTTAAAGGAGTGCTTGGGCAATTCACATCCCTCGTAACAGATCAGAAAAGCTGCTTTCTAAATTGGAGCAAGATAATTGATTCCCCCCACTCCAAGATTGCTTCAGACATTTCCTGTCATCTTCAATTTCTGAATTTAAGACAATGATGATATCCAGTTATATTATTGTTGTTCTTTTATGCAGTATGACATAAATGATATGAGGCATCTCAACAACATACAGCTGAACACCAGAAAACTTTACCAGGGGCTTCACATGAACTCAGTTTTACTCCTTAAAACAAAATATATTTTGTGCCTTCTTTCAAAGTTTTTATATAATGAAGATGAACTACATTATTGTTACACAAACACAATTGTTGCACATCTTTAGCAATTAATATTTCATTAGAAATTGATTTTCTGTAAAACTTGGAAGATAAACAATTGCATTCTGTATGTATTCATTTAGATTGGGTGAGGGGTGAGGGAGTAAGGAATAAAGATTTACTCCACCAAAATGACTACTAGCACTGTTAAAACTAAGCACATAGAGCTTTGATCACCTTCAAATTTGTACTAGGACTTCTTATGTAGCATTAATGCAGCACCACAGTATTTTGAATAGTAAAAAGGGTTATCCTTACAGAGAACACCCGTTTGTCAAATACTGAGTAAATACTAATAAAATCAAGGTTCTCCTGAAGCTGTACTGACTGGAGTGTAGTCTCTTCTATAGTACTGAGGAGTTAAACCTCTGACAGTAAGCTTGGCTAAAACTATGAATTTTATGAAAATATTTTATATTTCAGCATTCACATCTGTCACAAAATAGAATAATTTTAACGCGTTTTGGATTCTTTAGAAAAAGCAAGGTAGAAAGGCTAAGTGTTATGGGATCATAATACATCACCAATTCAAGTCTTTCTCTCTTCCAAGGTCCCACACATTCCAGTCAAAGAGGTTTTTTTTAATCTGTACATCATTATTTTTTCTCATCCCACCCCCTTCTATTATTTTTATCCATCTCCATTTATTGTGAAGTGACTACAATAAAATATCTTGGGAAAATGGAGCTTACATTTTTCATTGTAAGGTTAGGCAAGGTTCTGTTGCTAAATATATTATAGTTATATTTAATATATTTTAGTTATATTATATATAGTTACATTTAGTAATTTTATATTGCTAAAAACTGAAAGGAGAAAACACCCTGTTCTAAAACAAGAGCCTAAGGGGTTCTTATTCATCTCTGTCTATTTGAGACTTTTTATTGAACCTGACACATTAAATTAATTAGTTATTTTTAAAATATGTAAACTACAATTCCACCTTAATATCCTAACAGGTTTGACTCTATAAGCTCACCTTGTTTCATTATTCTCAGGATAATAGAAAAGCTGGATTAGACTGAAAGTTTGGAGGTTGTTTATTCTTCAGACAAAACAATACCCAGAAGCCAAAGAAAGGAGATCAGCAGCAGTGCTGGAGTATCAATACAGCACTATTTTTGTAGCATGTAATTGGTGTATTTGGGTTTATCAAGTCTTTTTTTCCTCTCAAAAGATACAGCTGTATCAGATAGGTCACAAATGATCCAAAGAAGACTGTTTTGACTAGCCAGAAACAGAGGAACAAGAGAAAATACAGTTTTGGTGAATATGCATAGATTGAATATAAAATTAATTGAGAAATAATTTGCGTGGCAATGAAAGAACAAAACATGCACTAATGTGAGCAGGATGAAATTTACTTTTAAAAACAGGCTTGATGTTGACTCAGTGTTAAGGGTAGCCTTTTCTTCTGCTTATATTTACAAGAGTCTGCCATTCGGTGTGCATTAGGTAGGAAAAAATGTTTCGGTCCTTGGCTTGCTAGGTCGAGTCTGACAGGAGCTGCCCTAGAATTAGGAGCCTCCTGCAGTGCTAAAACACAAATTGATGCTAATCCCTCCTCACCTCCAGCAGGCTAGCAGGTCTTCTTTTTAGTATGCAAAGCCATTTATTATTGAAAAAAAAATAGGGTTATTTCGCCTCTGGATATATTTGTTCTTGTGTATTTGTTAGATTTGCAGAAAGTGGATTTGGCTTTTATCACTGTTCTTTAAACCTTTAGGGAGATTAAACCCTAGCATGCTTACTGACCACATTCTCTAAATCCCTCCAAAACATTTTTTGTTTTGCACCACTTTCATATGTGCTAAATAGGAATGGAACAAGTAAAAGTTAAACCACTAAAGGATTAAGTTTTATTACCTTGACACGTGTAAAAATCTAGCAGGCATGTACCTCACATCTGATTTTGGTGATGAGTACAAGTATATGCAAAAACCTACATATTAATTTTTGCTTGAGACAAATGCATTAAAAATCTCATCTATGTACATTTCCAGCAAAGTAGCATTTTTAGGAGCACAAATGCTCCTAAAATCCTGTGAAAATATGCAGCATAAAAGGTAGTTAAAAAATTATTAATGGTGATAACAGCTCAACAGTAAAAGTGAACCTATTATAAAGTACGTCCTACAGAAATACAATATGTTACTTTATTTTAATAATTCTGCCAAAAAAAACCAACAGACAATATGCAAACAAACTGTCCTAAAACATCCACCAAAGAATAGTTTGCAGCCCCAAAATCTATCTGAAGCAATTTTCAGCCCTACAATTAAACCAGGTTTCATTTCTTTACGTTTCCTTTCTAATTCCCCCTTTGCAGAGATAAAAGGTTTATGACTTTTAGAGAAAACTAACAGGATGAAAATAACAGGATGAAAATGAGATACAGAAATAAAAAGGTATTTAAAAAAAATCTGTTGGACATTGCAATGGTCCTCACTTTCAGTTCCTAATGCATCAGGGTGACAACCTAGCAAATAGTTCACATGGAAGGTTTCATAAAAACCCAGTCATACTAACACTGAATATTCTCTGAAAGCTCAGATGTTATACACTTACATTAAATTCTAGCCAAGCATGCTCTAGATAAATAAAAAATTTCAGTTATCTTGAATAACATTATGAGTAATTAATGCTACTTCACTTCCCCCTCCCCACCCACCCTCACCCCTCCACCCCTTCTCACATAGGTACATGCACAATTAGGGTTTGATCATCTATATTAAAACTCCCAAGCCAGAAGTGTCCTGAGTATGTAATTTAAAGTGTTTCTGAAAAATGTATTATTAATTTTAATGATTTTAGTATCACAAATTTGTTATAACGGTTAATAATAATCATCATCATCATCATCATTTTTTTCACTTCCTATTTATTTTTCTCTTTTTTAACCACAAGTAACATAAAAAGAATTTACCATAGGACTTGCAATAGTGAAGAGCAACTAATTAGGAAATCTAGAATAAAATGAGATTTAGAGTAAACAGTTGTTCATTATGTTACGATTGGTTGGTTGGTTGATTGGTTGGTTGATTTTTTAAACTATACAGATTTGTAATTGAAAAAATTCGTATGATCATTGAACATTATCAATTTCCTTCAAAATATCATTGAGCATCACTGTTGAAAAGGAGTAACGTTCCACAGAAAGGAAAGAAAATGGTGGTTGAAATCTTATTTTTCATTCCTACTAAATTCCACTTGAAATATTGCAGTGAATATAGTTCCAAACAGTACCTGAAAACACTGCAGAGATGCAGTAGGACAGCACTGGCCAGGTGTCAATCAACTCACTCATTTACTAACTCACTGTACACTCAGAATGTCTGTTACCAACCTTGTCTTATTTTCTCTTTTAATTACTGATGAGTAAATTTACTATTTTAATTTTATTATTTTAATGTTATCAAATGATTAAATATTAGACTACTTCCTACATTAAAAATTAGAGTTTATTCAAGAAATATTATTTATTTTTATTAGATGTCATAAAAAATATGAGTTCATAGGGACCAGCTGGCCATTGCCAGAAAGGACTGAGAAAAAAAGTTTTCTCATGGAAGAATTTCAAAACTCTTGGTCACAAAAAGCAAATTTATGATAATTTTAAAAGAACAGCAGATGTTTCTGCCTTTTTAAAGATCACACCTTAAATGTCATTCTTAATATTGCAAGGTTTGAGCATTTTGGTTTTGACCCTTTTACTACATCTTACACAATTCTTAAATTTCTCCTAAATATTATATTGTTCTAAAAAAATTCTAGATTTTCCAAATAATTTATCATATATAGCAATGCATTATATAGAATAGAGCCATTAGTTCATGCCTCCACGTTTTACCCACATTTCTTAAAGGCATAATTTATACAACTACAAGGCAATGATACATTTTAATGTAATAATGACAGCTCTCACAGATTTAAATGATTTTAGCAAATTTCAATAAATTACACTTTTCCTCATTAAGAGACAATTCTTAATAGGGACAGAGAGAAGATAAAGGAAAATTGGATTAGATAAACATGGTTCTTATTTTAAAGTGAAAGAAGGAGAGAAAAGCCACAAAATTCAAGGCCAGTTAGTTCAATTTCGTTTCCTTACAAGTGGTAAAAGAAATAATCAAATGCTGTTTGCGCCCTCACAAGATAAGAAAGTTGTGAAGATGAGTAACAGTGACAGGGGATTCATCAAGAACAAGTCATGTCAAAATAATTTTGTTTTCCTCATGATGGCATGATAGGCCTTTTGGATACAGGAAAAGCAGTCACGTTGTCACTGTGCTTCCCTTTAGAAAGCTTTCCAATGCTCTCCCTCATGAGCTTTTGATAAGCAAACTAGGGAAGCATTCCCTGGATGGAATCAGGGAGTGTTGTCATTAACAGCTCAGGCTGGACAAGGGTTTGCAGGACGGTTCCACAGGGGTCAGAGTGCATTCATTACATTCTTTAATACTTTAGATAAAGAAATCAAAAGGTTATTATATCTAGAAATTGACAGACCCCATGCTGAGAGAGCTGCAAATGCATTGTTACAAAATAATCTCAAAAGGTTGAAGTCTGAAGAAAATTAGGTACAAATAAGGGCAATAGCTGCATTTCACAAGAGAAAAATTAACCAGTTCATTGCAGAAGGGAAACAACTGGCAGAGAGCAATAGTATCCCATTAGTACCAGTGGCTCTGTCACAAGCTGAACGTGACAACTTTCTATGTAAAAATGAAATCTTAAAATTTATAAAGACTGTTTTTAAAAACTCTTCCATCCTATCCAATACAAGCAAGAGCTTCAGTGGAATATTATATCCAATTTTGAGAACACTATTTTAGGAAACATAGGGAACAAGAGAAGCTCCAGAGGAGATATTAAGAAAAGAAAACCTTCAGTAAATGGTTAAAAGAAATCAGACTGGTTAGGTCAAGAGAATAAGAGATTGAGGGGCAATATGATATATCAAAAATATTAAAAGGTAGGAATAATAAGAAAGCAAAAGTTCTTATTTTTGTCCCCTGTGGATTTGATTTTCAAATAAGCAGATAAATTAGGCTTGGCTTGTGGTGAAACTTGACCAGAGCATTTATTCAAGGTCTGAAATGATAGAAATCATGAAATTAACATCTGACTTTTAATATAGATGTGAGGAGTAATGATGTGAATTCAAAATCATATAAAGTAGGCTTCTAGTAAGTCAAGTAAAAATGTTATTCTTCCTTAGACTTATATTCTCACGTTACTGCTTAATGTACTGTTAGACTTATTCCATTAAAATGAGAGAAACAAACAAGAAAAATCAAACAAGCAAAAACAAATCCTCAAACTAACCAACAAATGTAAAAAAAGCCAAAGCACCAACCACAACCCAAACCCTCTGGTTTTCTTTCAGTTTTAAATATTCAGAAACTCTCAATATTATGTGGCTGGAAGGGAAACAGAAATACTTCAGTTCTCACATTTTAACCTCCAGAAACCTGTCTGACAAGTTTTAAAAGTGATTTTGAATGAGATTTCAGTCATAACTAGACTGCTAACTCAAACACTTCTATGTCTGACGTGAGCCCAGGGGAAATATTTAAGTCTGAGCAAGAAGTGGTTTAGTTTTGCATTAGAATTCAAGAGTGAAGATCATACATCTGAAATCAATAGGAATTTTAAATTTAATTATGTCACCTTTTGCTCATCTTTCTATTTTTTTAATGTGTTTAAGCAACTCTTTCACAAACATTGTAATTAAATATTTCTGTAACCGGAGCAAATATTGAGCATTATGAAGATACCAGTTTGATGTTCTCTCCTTCATCAAGAGAGCCCATGTCCTCTTTCAGAAGATAAACTCCTGAAGCCTGCAGATAACAGTGACAGACAAAATATCCAAGAACATCTGAAACTGTCAAGTCTTGACTGCACTGCCAGTGCCAGATTTGCAGTGGGTAAGGAGGATAAGACAGGCTGTTCAAAGCAGCAACAGTGATTTACAGCTGCTGCTTGCCCTCCTCCCCTCGTTCTTTGGGCTCTCTACACTTTCTTCCTGCTTTTGATGGTTCTGACTCTGGAAACCTCACTGTCCTTTAACAGCAAATGAGCACAATTCTGTTCAGTGATCAGCGCCTCTCATTTCAGAACTTCAAGGCAAGTTAATGAAAGGGAATAATTTTAACTCTGACTAAAGTTCTTTAGTTGTAAATATCAAGATGACATTTTTTTTTATAAAGGTTATGTGTTTGTCAACTGAAACCATATGATCTCTACAATTTATGTGTCATCTCTACAACTTATGTGTCATCTCTACTATTTATACATATCTCTTTTGTTCCTTAAAACTTCCTGAAAGAAAAGATGTTCAGATCATTGCCTCCAGAAAACCTCTTATTTTGTCAAGTTTATTTCTATTTGGTGTCAAAAGAAGTTATTATCATGCTTATAATGCATCTTAATCACATTTCTGCCAGCTGAGTGCTACTTACAATTCCATTAAGGTGGCCACTAACAATATAGTTAAGACACATGCATAACTTTACAGGGATAACACCACTAAATTCAGTGAATCAGTAGATGGCTTGCTTGTGAGCTGCAATTTTATGCCTTAAGAAGATTCTTAACTGCTTGCTTAAATGAATGGTTATAACCTGGATTTTTAAATTTGACTATATGTTATTTGGTGTTCTTCAAGAAAAGCTTGAATTCATTTTTCTTCAAGACCAGTAAGAGATTTACCGGGTGAAATAAATTATCATGATACCACTGTAACACCCAAGGACTGCACAATAATAATTCTGTATACCAGCACTGCTGTCTCTCAACATTTCATCAGAAATATATAATAGGCAAAAGACTGAATATCTTTATGTATATTACCTGATTGTTCCTGTAGAATAAGACCTCTATCCTTGTAAATAAGGGTACCATTGTTAGTAAAGAATGAGTTTAGTTTTTTCCATATAAGGAAAAGTCTATTTAGCAATGTTCTGTAATTTCTAGAGGCAAAAATTACCCTATCCTCTTCATACACATGGAAAACTCAAGTGCTTCAGTAACACAGAAGTGTCTTAAACCAGATAAAAAAAAAGTTATACCACTTTCTTTTTTCACCTATTTTAAGAGGAAAAAGAAAAACAGCCAAGGGAAGAGAAATGACAAGGAAAACAGTGCTAACAGAGGCAGACATCAGACACAGCAAGTTGCTTAATGCTTTTAGGGCTCTGCTTGTGTATAGCCTGTGAACACCTTCTGGGATAGCCAGGGACTTCTGGGAACTCCTGGAGGAATGTCAGGGCACCTGCCTGAACAGGAAAAAGCAGCCATGGAGCCTGTGGCTTCCAGCAGCTTGAATGAGGCTATTCATGATCAAAGTGTGCTTTAAGCTTTGAGCAAGGAGAGACAAGTATCCTTTCAGTAGGTGCTGGGAGAGGTGAGCTTAAGGGCCAGCCTGAAGGTCTCAGAGAAGCGTTTTCTGGAGATGTTGTGCAAAAGCCTTCAGGAAACCCTGCAGATGAGGAGAGAATTTGTGTGCCACAGCAGGGGAGGGTGACACAGCATGTCCCCCGCACACACCAGAGCAGCTATCCCAGCATATCAGATACCAAGCTCCCAAGGGATGATGATGCATCTCTGCAGGCCACTTACTGAGGGACCATCCAGCAAGTAGAGGGGAGTGAGACAAAGCAGGGCCAAGAAAGATCTGTGCTTATTTGGTGCAGAAATAGAGACTTGCAGCATATCCAAGTCAGAGACTTAACAAATGCAGGAAAAAAGTTCCTTCTGTAAAGCAAAAGGGTCAGTGTGGTGGTAGCAGATGAGGGGCTGAGTCTGAGCAGCACATTGAGGAGGTGATCCTTTCTGTCTCCTGAGCACTGGTGAGACCACAGCTGGAGCACTGTGTCCAGTTCTGGGCTCGACAGGAAGAGACATACATGTACTGCAGTGAGAATTACAAAAGGTCACAAAGATTATAAAGAAGCACCTTTTATGCAAGAAGAAGCTGAGAAAGCTGAGACTTTTCAGCTTAGAGAAGGGAACACTTGAGAAGGGAATCCTATATCAGTGGGTATAAACATCTTTCTGCGTGGAGGCAGACTCTTCTCAGTCATGTCCAGAAACATGACAAGAGGCAATGAGCACATTCCAAACCAGAGCAAGGTATGTTCGAGTATAAGAAAAAATCAACAACTTTTCAGTGTGCAAGAATCCAAACACTGGAATAGGTTTCTCTGAGAGCAACCTCCATCCCTGGAGATATTCCACATTCAACTGGATGCAGACCTGAGTAAGCTGCTCCTGTAGCTGTTTCCTCTGAGCAGAGAGGGTTGTGCTAGATACCTCAGGGCTCCAGCCTGGTTTTGTGAGCAGTAACTTTCTGAGATCTAATGATCCCAGAAAGTTGCAAATTATCAATCACAATGACATGATATTTGCAACCATTTGGCTGCACCACCAAGCCAAAAGAGGTGTAAAAGATCCACAGGCAATAAATACTTTTCGATGACACAAGAATGGAAGATGACCCATGAAACACCCGCATTATTAATTGTTGTCAGTCTGGTGCAAAGGCTTCAGGAACTCAGCCCTCAATAGCTTTATGTTGGAGGAACTAATAAAGAGTCAGGCATTTTAAAAATTGCGCCTGTAGTCAAGGCACTCATGATATGCATGATTCATATGTTTATTCTGGCATGGAAATTTATAATACTTTCTTTTAAAAGAAAGATTGACTAATTAAATAGCTGCAGATATGTGTAAATGGAAATGAATATTCTCTTTGTAAAAGTGCAGGTCTACATTATAATTAGAAACTAATATGTAATTTTCTTCTAATTTTAAAAGCACATAAAACATAGGTAAAATCAAATTCAGTTTACAATGACTCTTGCAGTTTAAGTTGAGCCAACAGAGGAAGAAGCAGAAAATACAATACATGTAGCAGGTCCAATGAAATTAAGAAAGGAATGCATGTAACACAGAGAGAGTGGAAACTTTTATTACAATTTCACAGATCTTGCATGTTACAGATGGAAGTATTTTCTAGCCTTAAGGATTCTATGATTCTATGATAATGCACAAAATATTACCAGAAATTAACATAAGTAATTTTAAGTAAAAGAGACAAATTTTTTCAGAAGTGCTATTTTTGAAGACATGCTTTCCAGAATGAGATTGCACAGGTAAATGTGGAAAATTGTACAAAAATTATATAACTTTAGGATATACACAATGGAATGGGCTGCAAAAATCTTTTGATAGTAATTTTTCTCATTCCTGTGAACTACCCTTTCAGGATTCACTTAGTAATTAATTGCTGTCCTCACTAGATGTTAATATTGCAACAGAAATGTACGGAATAAATTGTGCCAGTGCAAATGAGGCAGTGATTGGCAGGCCTTTCTTAATTATGGCAGTAGGTTTAGCACTTGTGTTAATCTGAAATTCATTAACATGTCTCCAGATACCACTAGTTAAATCCAGTTTGCCAACAGGCAGAGTCAGCTCTGAAATTAGTGCTTCAGAAAACCTTGTTTATTGCTTGATGGCCTTTGAAAAAAATCACTGAGGTCAGGTTTCCTGACATATTTTTTGACTGGATTTCCAAAATAATTCCATTATATTCTCAAGAGGCAACTCTAACCACACAAAACCTAGAATGAGGTTTGTGCCAAAATCACTTATCTACAAGTAAATCTCTTATTTCCTCAAACAGATTCTTAATTCTTCCTTTTATGCTTTATTGATGTGGTTTTTCAGGCTATATTTTCATGATCAATAGTTATTCTACCCATATAGAAGTCTCTGTAGACGAAACAGACAGAAGTGAAAATGAGGATAAAAGCTACATAAATTTTTCAGAAATGGATCATGCCAAAAATCCTGATGTCTTCCTTTGACAGACATTATTTACTTATTTACAAGGAAAGCTTGACAGATACCATCTCTCTAGATTTCAGAAATGCATTCCATAGGAGATGACTGATTAAAATTGAAATGGTAGGGATCAGAAGCCAGATTGTAAAGTGGATCAAAAAGAAGATCAAACGTGTTGTGCTAAAAGAGTCCTGGTCTTGGTACGTTTCCTGTGCAGTTCTTCAAAGGCTATTTTGGAAAATTTTACTGTTTTCACCAGTGACTATGCCCTCAAGGGGTAAAAAAAATGCCTTTTTGGGATATATATGCACTAAAGAAATGCAACTATAGCATTAATAGGGATGGGATACACTGGTAACATGGAATGAGATTAAACACCATATGGCAGAATTAGGATAATCTCAGGGACTGAGGCAGTAAAAACAAAATTATATGTGTATCCTGAGGCATTTACACCTTAATAACAGAAACTATGCTAAAAGTGCTGGTGTTTCTAAAAATGAGAGAAGAGAAAGTGTGTAACAGTTCAGGTAAGTCTCACACTAGAGTCCTACCTTTCTCTTCAGTCTCTTTCCTCAGGCAAATTAGGGATTTATAATCTACCTTTGTAATGTCATAAAATTATTTTAATCTCTAATATAATTACATTGGGGTACACTATATTATGCAAACTTCTATCCAGTCTTATTGTGTAGATCTTCCTTAGAATGACAGAGCACTAAATCTAGCAATGATTTTATATCGATATCCTCAGACCCCTTAATAGGCCATCATATAAAGCCATGAAAGACAACATGTCATTAAACATTTTTATTAATCTGTTCTAAACCTAGCAGCCAGCTTTCTGTACACATCTCCATTCTTATTTTTTCACTCGTATATCAAATGATTTTACATATATTTCTTAAAATATGCTGCATTTTTTTCTTGGAAATGCTTGGTCATTTTGCACTGTGTGAACAGATGCTTTAAAGATGGAGAGGGTGAATGTTACAGAACAGTGTATTTTATAATTAATTTCCCCATCTCATTTCTCTAGCCATGATTATCAAAGTTCCTCCCTTTCTTAGCAGACTGTTGACAAATGACAACTGAAAAATAACATTATCTCTTTGGGCTCCCCAGAGCCTCCAGAATTAAACAGAAGACTCCTCTACCACACTCCATCCTCTTCCCCAGGTAACTTCTCCAGTTTGCTTAAGTTCCAAATAATAAGTAGCTTTGTAAGTACTGTTGCATGTTCCCAAGCATTTCTTTTTTGTTTGTTTAATGTCCAGTTCCCCTGCTTTGTCAACCCCTGTCACTTACTGTCAGAATTATTTTTTCTAAGTGAATTACAGACACAAAAACATCTGCATTTACATCTTTTTATCCACCAATACTTCTTACCAGTTTTGGTAGGCTTTTTATAACCAATTTTATTTTTATTTTTCCTAAACTGTTTTTTCATCTTCCTTTCCCTTTGTAAGCTTTTCAAATGGCAGATTATTTTCAGTTTTAAAAGTGTTTTCATATTGGTATAATTTAAAATCTTGTTTCATAAGATGCATATAAACAATCTTCTTTAAGATTAACAGTTTTGTCTGTAAGGAGATTTTAGAATTTGGTTATGTCTTAATTAGTCTGTACAATCTCTGTGCATGCAGGGAAGAATTCTATGTGGATTGCTTTTACTTTGCTTTTAAAGCAGACACAAATAATAGTCTAATTTTATTAATATATAATTTATGGTTATTATTACTGCATTTGGTACTGACAATTAGATTAATAGCTCTGAAAAATAGTTTTATTATATGACTTTTTGCACATATTTTAAGTTTTTGCCATTCCTTTTTTTATTTGGTAGACATCTTTCAGGTGATTTACAATAAAATTCATCACTTTATTCCAAGTTTCTATCCTTCAGCTCGTATTTTCTGTGAAAAAAAAAACAGAATAATATTGCAGTCCTCTGACCTGTTTTTGAAAATAGATAACTAAAACTTAAAGAGTTTTATAGATTTTTCTCTGTTGCCCTTGGAGGCATCTATACAGAGCAATTCACCTGGCATATTTTAGAGAATTAAATAATGAGGCAAACCATGCCCCACTAAATGACTTTCTCACCATTCACTCTAAAAGCTCTGTAATCAACTAGTTCATGTATAGACAGCTGCACTCATCCCATCTAATGTGAAACAAATTGAATTCTATGCCTACTGTTTGGCTGTTTGAATAGCTAAAGTCTCTGTGCTCCTGTATAATTCCATTTCTATACTTGTCCCCTCTTTCACGTCATCTAGTTGCACACACAAAATAAGGCAAACCCAATACATCATAGTGATTTGCTATGACCTTTCACAATCCTAAGAAAACTCTACCTTTTATCACCTACATCATCATGTGTCTGTACTGTTTCTGTTATTTCTCATGGAGAAAAACAAAAAAAAGCAATAGCATATAAGTAGTCCTTGTCTCTAATCTATTCTGTTCAATATTTGTAGTGTTTCAATCTGCTGAAGTTATAAGCCCTTCTGTTTTTCTGTGCCTAACCTTATTACTTTCCATTTCCTAGCAACAAATCATATGGTTCAGGCACAAGCTTTTGACCCTGTTCTATAGGAATCATGTTCATTTGTTCTCACCCTCAGTGCTTTTTCCACAGTCTATTATTGTCAGGTTTCATCATCCTTCAACATTTCCCTACTCAGAAATCCTTTTGTTACATATCTATCCAACAATTCATACCAAGATGTGTGCTCATACCTATTTAATACTCCATTAGAAACCATTAACAAGTCAGCACCATGAAGATAAAAGATTTACATTTTCTGATTCTTTTTCATTGATCTGGTTGTTATTGATTCTGACAGAGGGATCTCTGAAGGAGGACAAAGAAGCAATTGTATCAGTAGCAAGGAAAAAAATCTAAGAGAATTTATAGCCATCTTTACAACTTTCGAAGTGGCAGATGGACATACAAAATCAAGAAAATAATAGACATATCTGTTTTAATTTTTCATATATGATTCTTAATAAAAGATCTATGTATAATCTTGGAAGACTCTGAACCCCATGAGAATAATTCCCTTTTTTGATCACCTCCCATGTAGTCACTATACATCGACATTTACAAGGTCTGTGTTATCACAGACTCCAAGGACTTCACAATCTGAAAATCATCTATATAAAACAGGATGACATTTTTACAAGACAAGGAACAATAGGAAGGGCCAGGCTCCAGAGGACATTTTTAGTGACCAAGATCTAAATTTAATTATCTAAGAACTGTCCATGTGGCACCAATTTGCATCTCTAAGTTACAGAAGTACCAGAATTTACGTTCCCCTTTCAGAGGCTCCTTAGCCCAACCAGTGAGGCAACACAGCTTCTTCTTCACCCATATTGCAGCTTGGTTCCAAGAGAGAGAGGCACACTTATTTTTTGCCTATTTCTCTGATCTGAGTTGTCCCCTCTGGACACAAATCAGGAGAAATGAAGCTACAAACTCACAGGGATCCTGGATGCTGAGGGAAGCAGCTCAGCTCTGCTGTCACAGCAGTACCCCGGTATAAGGAAGCCCTGCCCTAACACAACAGCCAGTTGTGTCTTTGTACCGTGCAATAATTCACTAAAGCACTATATCTAAACCACACTTTATCCCTTCATATTTGCTGTGCAAATTGAGGCATGCATTAGGAACTTGAATTAACAACTTGGGTTTAGGAACATCTGCTTGAACATTACTTTCTTTATTTTACACATTCCTCAGAATTTTCTGTTTCACTATATAAGTTTTAGAAGAACACTCTTAAAACAGAAACTTATTAAAACCATGTGCATTTTATGCCTGGGTAAGAAAGAAACCTTGCCTAAGCACATTGTGCATAAACAATCTCCCTTGCTGGTAAAAAATGGTGGAAGTGACAAATAGAAAAAATTAACAGTGTTTGAGCTGCAATTAGTCCATGCATAAAGGAGGATCAATACAACAATTTGTAACTATCAAAAGCTGGAGCCTTTAAAAGCCAGCTGGCTTGGCAGAAACCTTCCCACAGTGGCTGTATGTCAATATAAGGATTATTTTCAAGCACCCTTAGTTGTTTTTCTCGAACATGATAAGCAGTGGACTCTAATATCCTGAGGCTTTCTCTTCAGATCTCTGGGTAAGACTTGGAAGAACCACACCAGAGACTGCACTAAATTAGCCTTTCAAGTTTGCACAGTTTGGCATGTTTTGAGAAGACTAACTGCCCTGTAGCTGCATATCCTGCATGCAGATGATGACTTGAGGTTCCATATATCATTTTTGCCTTCCCTTAAAATGCATAATAATCATCCCCAAAAAGTGTGACACAGCTACCATAACTGGCCATATTATGAGTTGCGACTTGATGCTACCTAGGGATATATTTATAAAATGTGATTATGTGTGACACAGGAGCATTGCCAATACATTTTTGTCTCTCAAATCAGGATCAAACTATATTGGAGCAAGTCCAGGGTAGTCCTCGGGTAGCTGAAGAATTATACAGGAAAACCAAATATTGATCCAGCTAGAATTCAGGGTGAGCAATAATGTATCTTCGGTGATTGTATCTGCTTCCTTGCCCTTACAGTCAAAAGGAAGAAATCTACTAGTTAGGTCTCCATAAGATACAGCATTTTGCATTTTTCTCATCTTAAAGAGTTTGATGAATATAGGTATAGCAAACCTGGAGAAAAAAGAAATTCTGAGCAGGTAGCAGCGTACAGTGCATGGGTGATATATAGCCACCTCCTTTCCACCAAGTCTGTACAAACTCTATCCTCTGCCTGCCACAAGTAAGCACAATCTCCCTTGTCTTTCCACTGAAAAACATACAGCTCCCAGGGAAATATTCATTTAGTGAATGTCAAGGACTATCTCTTACTGTGTCTTAGGGTGATTTTATGATGTTTGTATACCCAGTTGTCTGTTTTGCTTATGCTAGATATTGAGTTTCATGCTTTTAAGATTAGATTGGAGAGCAAAAGGGTGGAGAAGGAAAAGTAGTGGAATATTTTTGCAGCTGTATTCAAAAACATAGAGATAAGAGCTTCAGCTTATTCATTTTCTCATGTTTATGAATACTCTGCTTGTTAAATAAACAGTTTTTTCTACTTCTCTCAAAGGAGATTCACCTCTCGAACTGGTTGGGGGAAGGGCTGCTTGAATCTGCTTTCCAGAGGAACCCCTTTGAAAGTTCCCTCCCTAAATTTGCCTTAAACCAGAACAAATACACGGTGCTGCTCTTCTACTCCTGCAAATAAACATACGTGGCAGAGAGCACATCTATAATCTCAAGATATTTTTCATTCCTCAGACAGTTCAGGTAACCACTCTGTTATTAGGATGCTTTCCAAGCTCTTAGGAACTATCTTCTAATATACAGCAAGTGCAACACCCAAACTCAAAGCTACATCTAAGTGACTAGATGATACCCATAATAAAAATAAGTAATTTTAAAAGCAATTTTTTTTTCTATCTGTTTGCTTGCCAGTTGACCTGGATTTGCGGTTTTCTTATTATTTTAAGAATCATTTAAAGCTTGTTAAGTGACGGCTTTTCAATAACTGGTGTCCAGTATGGTTGATGAACACTGGTATTCCAGACCCAATAAAATAAACAATAAATTTTCTATTGAATATAGTATGGTTGAAACTTTATAGACCTAATGTTGAGAAACATAATATTTCTGAGATCTTCTGGTTAGAATATAGACATTTTCATTTTTTCAACTAAACAATGAACAGATAAAATTTAGTATCTACTTTTCAGTAAATATTTGTTCTAACTGAGGATGTTGCTCCCTTTCTGAATGTAAAATAAAAATGGTGAGTCATTTCAATTCAGGTAAATACTACAATCTCACAGCATTCAGGTTGTCTCATAGGGTTTTAATTCTTCCAAGCATTGGAAACTTCTGAACAGTAGTAACTAGAATCAATTTCTGTATTCTGTGATATTTGAATGCAATTGTGCTTGTAGGACAAGATCACAGATTAAAGATAAAATGATTGCAATCATCCTCTAAAAACATTTTTCCTTGATTAATTCAACCTGAATAAATCAATTTTCTACTTCTTGTTTGTTATATTGGTAAATTCTAGTTACAAATGTCTTGAGCAACTCAGAATCCTTATTCACTTTAAGTTAAAACATGTGGGAAAATATTACAAGGAGATATGTAGTTAGCATATACCTAGAATTGCAAATACAAAAGAGTACTGCAGGAACAGACATAACATTTTGGGTCTAATCTCTTAAACATAAAACATAAGATGCTATGTGGCCAAAATTATTGGATACCTTAATCCCCAGAAACAATAAGAAACATTTCCTCTGTTGGATTAGAGAAGCTTCTAAGATACACTGTCTTCCACATACTTGATATTTCATACTATTAGATATGCTTTAACCAGACATTGAGAAAACCTCTGACTTGCAGCTGACTGCAGAAAACACAGAAGCAGGTGAGTATCTGTGGTGCCTAAATGCAAATGAACAGATTCTCTCTGGCAGCCTTGAGTGGTACAAGCCTTCCCCAGTTATATGAAGAACAAGACACTTACATTGGACTTCCCCAGCTACTGAAATGGGAAAACTATTTGGCCTGTAAAGGATGAACTGAATCCTATTTCTTTCCTCTTGAATACCTTGCTTTGTTTTCTCAGATTTCCCCTGGTTTTGCTTAAGGTCACATCTGGTAATAAGGTCTAACACATCTAACTTGCTCTTGAATCCAGTATTCCTTTGATTATACACCTGAACTTGGTTGATTACTGCTGAGTACATGTCCCTAGAGCAGGAAAACTAAACAGTACCATCTGATGATGCCAGTAATGTCTATAAACTATAAAAATATTCTCTCTTCACTGTAATTCCTATGCTATAGTATTTAGCCTACATGATTTCACTGCCATTCCTTTCAATATAAAAAAATTTTTATTTTTCTCTTTATATTAGAATGTAAGATTTATCAAGATAATTTCACTGATAGTGACCCTCTGAAAGAATTACTCTATTTCTTGAGATTGTCACTTATAGGCCATTACTAGATACAGATAGATCACTTTTTACATAAATTATTTATAACTGCAGCTTATTTATAATATCAAATGCCATTAACAAAATCTTTTCCCTTTTTCCTTCTATATTCTCTCTAATGTGTCTTACTTCATGTTTAAGTAAATGTTGTAAGAAAATTAAAAGGTTCATATTATTCAGTTACAGAGGTATTAAAACCAATCCATTTCCCCTCACATCTGTCCTGATGGCACACAGAATAGTTGTATTACCAAACAGGTCATAAATCAGTAAGTGGGGAAAATTAGAAATTTGTACAAACATTCTCATTTGATTTGGTAAATTTAAGAGGAGATTTTAAAACTAAACATTCAAGTTAGGAAGCTCTCCAAGATACTGTTTTCCTCAAAATATATGTCAGGCCTTCTTCCTGTTAATAAAGTAAGGATATCTGAAAGGCTTAAAAACGCTACAGAACTGACACTGTGTTGTTTCTTGCACAGACTAAAAGGTAAAAATCCTCAGTTTCTTTGCAGTCAGATACTTTTTTGCTTGGAATGGCAAGGGTTAATTTGTTCTACCTCTTTGCTACAGCTTGAGTTTTTCACTTGATCATAGTAGAAAGGATATCTGTACTTATCAGGAGATGAAAATCAATTTTCATTGAGTAATGAGAGTAAATCCTTTATCACCATCCTTAATATATTAATTATTAAAATACCTTATGAATTAGACCTTGTTTCTCAAAACAGAATTGACCTCAGTCAAGTTCTGCATCATGAATTTTGTATGTGGAGCATATATATTGCTCAATTAATCAGTAGTTAAGATCTGTACATAAGCAAAAGCACAGCTATAAATTGCACTTGCTTTTAGGCTCCACATTCTTATTTCACACCAACAATTTTCTTAATCACTGATTTTAATCACATGGTTTTGTGGTGTACCTCAGAATCACAGCAGCTCCAAGCTCTGATTGCTGAGCCTGCTTACATTATGGCCATACATTACTTAAATCCATTAAGAGTGATTTAGATCACTCTGCAATTTTAGTTGCTTGTACAGCCACCTGGATTAATTCCATTGAAATAATTAGCATGCCAAAGCAGAATTTATTTGAAATCATTCCTTGTTAATTCCCAATAATAAGTTAACACTGGTAACAACTCTTTAATTTATTTAACATAAAGGCTTGGGAAATTGGACATCAGGTTTCTTTGTTACAAGTGGTGTTCCCTAGTTCCCAATGCATTTGCAAACCAAGTCGGACACCTGTGAAACTATGACAAAAGTACATGAAAATAATTTTGAATTTAATTTTATGAATTCAGTTCTATGTTTGTTTAAGCTTTAGCCATGTTTACAAACATTTCTCTGTACCACAAATATTTCTAAAAAAACTACATAGAATTATGACATGTGATGTAGGCATGACAGAAAAAACATCACAGATCTTAATAAAACTCCAGAAGACATTTCCCCTGCCACTCCCACTTTTGCAACTGAAAGCTTTATCTATTTTTTTTAGCACAGTACAGATTAGTAAAACAGATGAGTAAAACTCACTACCACAGTGAGTCCTAGCAAGGGCAGCAGAGTTCTGCCCTTCCCAACTCGTTGTTAATCTTATTTATCCATATCTGATCTACTCATCTGCTATTATCTCACATTATGCTTAGATAGCTTTTTGACCCTATCAGAATGTAGTACCAGTGGCATCCTGTGATCCAAAGTGTTTCTGATAGTAAAAAGTTCTAAATTATGAGCTGCCTATAAGAACTCATAACTTGCAAAAAAATGCAAGACATGCGCAATTTAAACTATTTTTAAAACGGTTTTTTTTTCTCTATGGGTAGTTGCAGACTTGAGAAGAGGAATTTTAAAAACCTGAGTGAGGAGCATAACACCAGTACATTTTAAGGGGGACCTTTAGTTCTATTGTGCTTAATACCTCAAAAAACCATCAAAACTTATCAGCCTGAAAATTCACCATTTTAAAGCTTCTGTTTTAATGATAAATAATGATTTGAAAATGCAAATTTTGTACTCAGTGAAAGAATAAAGCTTTCTTGAAGAAAACATTTAAAACTGTCTGAGCTGAATATTAAGTCAAGAGAGTTTTGCATAGATTGATGTCTTAGCAACTTCACAAGATAGAAGAAGAAGATTAATTTTGTAAACGGCTCATTCCACAATAATGGTTCTCTAGTGGGTTCAAAATTATTTATGAAAAATCTCATTCTTCTGGGGTTTCTTTAAATGTTCTGTATAGATGCTATTTCTGAGGAAAAAAATATTACAATGTAGAATGATCATTAATTTTTATTTTAGTCAACACCTTATTTTGAATCAGCCTGCTAGCTTCTGTTCTTTTATTCTTGTTCTCTGGTATTACTCTTACCTTTCAGAATGAATTTTTTTGATATTCCCTTTTTAAACAGGGTTAATGCTGCAGTGTGTCTCTGTGTGTTCAGCCAAAACTAATCTTTCCTCAAAGGCATTAAATTAACATATCTAAAAAACAAATAACAGTAAGGCTTTCTCGTCCACTCAGACTATGAAATTAGTTCTGGAAGAATAAAGTAAAGCATTGTAAAGCGGGGTTAGGTGATAATATTTTTCTTTCTTTCAAGTCCAGATAATATTATAGAATCCCAGCAAGACTGAGGTGGGCAGGGAACTATGGAAATCACCTGGAGTTCAACCCCTCTTTTTAGAGCAGGCTCAGCTAGAGGAGGCTGCCTGTGTTCTGCCAGGTTTTGACTGTCTCTAAGGATGCAGATTCCATAACTTTTTTTAGGCAGCCTGTTCCAGTGTTATTGTAGATTTGTCACAAAATCTGAGAAAGTAACATAGTTGCTGTACTTTTTCCAAAGAACACCAAAGAAAATGTTGCACACTTAGAATATATTTCAAGTCTTTTCTTCACCATGAAAGGGAAGTGATGTTGCAGTGACCTCCTGAAGAGGCAGATAACATTTACCTAAGCACCGATGGCAGAGGGGAGTCAAGGCTTCCACCTATTCTCTGCTCCATTCTCTATTATCTCTGCTTGCATAAAAAAAAAGTCAAATTAAAAAGTATCCCTATTACTCCTCAGGAAAAGTAGCCCACCAAAGCAAATAAGATGTCTCTTTTCAAGTATGTGAGTAGAGGTCAAGTGCTGCCCTTACTTTTATAAGTTTGAAACTCATATTGTTATATCTGTAAATACATTTTGTTACAGAGTTACATATATCCCTAAAAGTTCTAAATTAGGTAAATATAAATACAAATGTATGACTAAAGGTGGGCAAAAAACAGCTACCCTACACTGCCCATAAAGAGAGAGCTTGGGAGGAGATACAAACACAAACAAGAGAGGTGGATGAAAGAGAGTTTTATTCCCATCCAAGAAATAGCACTGTATCTATGCTGTAATTCTTTGCCTGGAAGTTAGTACAAATATAAATCTTTTTCTTAAAACGATAACAAAACCACCTTTGAAACACTTCCATCTACTACAAATGCATGTTCAAGTTCCTGCTAACCGATGAGCACTTATGTTGAATTCAACAGAACACTTCTCACGAAGCACTCAGCACATGCCAGGGAAAAAACTCTTATAAAACACCTGCTTGTTTTGTAGACAGAATAATGAGGTTAAGTAGAATGAGAACACTAGAATAATGTGATGGGAGAACGTATTGAATCATACCACAATTACACTATTGTGCATACCACCATTAATAAATCTAATTAACAGAAAACCTCTTCTCTTTACAAAACTTTAAATAGGAAACATCAGTTTTGCATAAATATGTAATTTGCATACAAAGAGCAATAGGAAAAATGTTTCAAACGTGGCAAGTTATTAAAATAAGAACACCTTAAATGATAATATTCACTTTTTGACTGGGAAACAGAACCATGAAACTTTCAAAAGTTGATCAAAGAATATATTAATTGACCAAAGAAACAGATGAGTCATGATCTACTAAAAGTAACCATCAAGAATCCAAGGTAGTAAGTATGCCATATCTTAGAACACTGCTTTTCTATTTTCATTTGAAAATACTTTAGGTGTACACAGTTATAAGCTGTACTAGTTGCATATTAAAAGATATGAGTGAAAGAATATATAAGCAGAAACAAATGTCTTATCAATCACATCAGTTCAATGTGCACTGGTGGTTATGGTCACCCTTCAGTCATGAAGGTGTCATGGAATATTACACAGATGAATCCTTCAGGGAAGCAAATTTGAAAATTTGTAAATTAAAATAAACAAAGTAAAGAAAAATAAATTACCTTCAAAGAGATTTCTTGTAATCTGAAGCAAATCAGTTACTCCCATAAACAGAAAAATGTCTGTTTTCTCACCCCTGCAAATACCCTCCATAAGACAAACAGAGGTCCTTCAGAATACAGATCACACTTTGAGGTGAGAACCACTAAGTTTAATGTGTCAGCTGGACTTGAACCTGCTCACTACTACATGAGTGAAGAGGAATATATTGAATTGAGATGAGAAGTTGGTTTAATATGCGCAAGGGTAGGATCATCTGGAGAAATTAATATTGAAGAAAAGGAAAAAACTGCTGGTCTCAAAAATGCCAGTTACTTATTGCTGTATATGTATGTGTATATATATATTTTTTTAATTGTGAATATGATTATATATTGTAATTGACTACTCAGAGAAATTTGGAGGAGTTTCCACCCCTGTAGCTATTTAAAATCATTGGTTGGGCATGGTCGTAAATAACCTGATTATGCTGATCCTGAACTAGGCAGTGGGTTAGAGTAGGTGGAGGTCCTTGACAGCTTCAGATGGGCTGATTGCTAGGGTAGAAAAATGGTATCTTGAAGAGCTAAGAAAGCCAGGGTTTTCCTTTCATTTATCAGTTAATTTTTAATATAAGACATTATTACTGATTGAGGTTAGGAGGCACATCAAAACTGACACACAGCATTACTGTTTATTCCCAGCACAAGAAGACTTGTAACCTATGTAAAATATTCACCTGTGTCAGACATAGCAGTAGTGCTGCCCTGAAGAACAGGAATTGTGGATTAATAGGAAAAGGCAAAGTGTTTAAGACCTTCTTCTTCTTATGCCTCTGAATGCATGACTAAGAAAATAAAATGTTTGGGCATATAACACACCCAAAAAATTGGTACACTGGTACATAATGTGGACTAGCCTAGTACAGGGAATATTAAATATATCCCATGAAGCAGAAAGTTAATCTAAAATAAATTTTTCTTTTTCTTCCTTGATTTTTTCCCTTCTCTTTCAGTAAAACACTGTTTCAAAATCAAATACATTTTCCTTAGTGTCCAGAATGCTTTCATCTCCATTTACTGCTGTACTTAGAGTCAGCAACAGAAACCATGACAGGTATTGATGAAATGTAATTACCTAGGGAGTGGAAGCTTTCATATAAAAATGTACAGCTTATCTTATTATGCTAAACTTTCATGCTCACCAAATGAAAATAGATCGCTTTGTGCTTTAACAACACAGACACAGAAAAACATCTACTGGAAATGTAGGGAATTACCACTGCCAACCTTACAATATGCTGCCTACCTTTGTCATCATCAGAATATTTCCTTTTTCAGCAACGTTCCAGGTGTTCTTTAAAATCACTAAAGAATCATTTAACTTTATTTTCCTGGAGGCAGGGATTCCCTTTTCATGAAAATTGCATAGGAAGAAAAAACTGTGAACTATAACCAATATTCATATCAACCAAGAGGTCTGGTGTATTACCTAAAGCAAAAAAACTTCCACTCAGTAGTTAAATTCAAAAGGACCTTGTATTTTTCAAAAGTGCTTGCAGCTGAGGTCATTGGAATAAATTGTGACAGAGGGTGCTTCTCTCTGCATAGTTAGAAAGCATGTGTAGTACATTAATTACCACCAAGTAAGGAAAAAAATCCCAGCCAAAACAGAACAAAGTACATAATTCCATTTCTTTGTAAAATAACGGAAAATATTGTCTATAATTATTATGACTTCTAATGAAACAATTTAGTGTTTTGGCAACTTTATTTCACCATCAAGTATGTGCTACACATTTCAAATTTACATTCATCAATTAATCCTGTTTGTTATTGGCTTCTACTACTAACAGCATAAGCACCTGTAACATTTTCCCAGCAGGCAAATCCCAGCTCCATAGAATATTAGTGTTGTTTAAAAATATATATTGTAGTTGTGTTAAAGCTCATTAAATTATTGAGTCAAAAACAATGAAATGGAAAAGAAGTTGGAACTGCTAGTGAGTGTTTTAGTTGAAATTTAAATATGTAAATCAAAAATAATTTCACTGTTTATGTAGGAAATTATTAATCAATTTTAGAAGGAGATTTTCAAAAAGTTGGTTTTTTAAATTTTTTCTCTTTCAAACACATAAGCAACCACTATCAAATGTTTTTCTCACTGTTGGTAAGATTGTATGAGTCCTCAATTTGTTTCCATAATAGCAGCTTTTCACTGGAATATTTTGATCGACAGATTCATATTTTTAACATCTGCCTCTTTTGGGAGCAGCTTAATGTTAGGATGAAAAATGTTAAGATGAAAAATACACTGGAGGTTTCAGAGCAGGTGGAAAAACTCACAGTTCTGATAAAATGAGAGCTGCTTCTAATCCTGTTTTCCACTGTGCCTTAAAGTATCCTATATAAAGAATAAAACCCAACTTGTCACTTATGGAACATGTAAAGGAGAGAAGGGCACAAAAAGAGTACATGTAACTTACCATTAAAATTTACTGCCCGGATGTAGCTGAGTAGTTCTTTACCATCAGTTGTGCTCATCCTTGGGCACAGACCAATATATCCAGGACAGAGATCTTTATGCATGTTGTGCAGGGCATAGGCCATGGAATATACTGCATCAATGACAAACTGAACTTTTCCTTCTTGTTCATAGGCTGAATCTCTCGCAATTCTTTCTAAGCCTGTGGAAGAAAGAGGAAGAGTTTACTTCTATTGTTATGTGCACCAGTGTGTACCTGCATGAGCACTTGCATGCAAAAATTCACAATGGAATGTAAATAATTGCAGCTGGATTGACAGGTAAAGTCAGGATTTGTCTATCTATCATCTAAAGAAACGAGACAAGGAAAAATATGGCCATCTGGTTTTGCCTCTCATCATTGTACACTCTGCCAGGTATGTAAACAGTATGTTGATTTCTGGGCTAGGAAAGAGGACAGAATATTTCATTACAAGAAAAAGATATGTAGATATGTATTTTTACAACCCAATAGAAAAATTCTCTCTCCTCCTTATTGATTTTCATGCAAGAGTTGTTTATTGTTACTCATGGGACAGTTCTAGAGCAGTCTGTCATTCTGTTTTAGATAAATTTAAGGCTACCTTGATTTTTGTCCCTGTCTATTGTTTGATAAACATTATTTAAACATCTCAGGGAAAAAAGCTGAATGGTTGCCAAGTGATGTGACCATCTGTCTCCATAGTGAAAACTGCTTATTGTACAACATTTTCCTGTATTTACTAGTGAATTATGCTTCACGTTGAGAACCATGTACTCTTTGCTGTTTCCTACAGGGACATTTATCCTTTAGAGGGAGCACAGAACAAATCAATACATCATATAATTTTTATTCTGCAGGACTGCCCAAATTCATCATCTATGTCCAAGTACAAGGGAATTTTTATGTTAATAGGTAATATTCCTTAGTTGAATTGTTAAATAGAAAGATCAGAAAAATTATATTTTAAGTAAAGAATCAACATGAAATCCCATGTGCTATATAGAAATTCAGATGCTGATTTCAAAGGCTCAAATCTTCATTTTCCATGGAAAAAGTGATTGGCAAATCTTGATGTGAAATTTGCCCTGTTGAAATCTACTTTGAAAATTTTCTTGTCTCATTGAAGAGAATAGACCCTGAGGTTATCTACCAGGTTATAAACTCATTCAATTTGCAAATAATCCAATCATATTATTTAAGATTATATAGAAATGAGACAAAAGTTTATGCATATTTTTTAAAAAATAACTCTCAATCTTTTTTATTGTTTCTTTTTTTATATCTAAACACATGATTTTATCAGTTCAATGTATCAATTTTTCTGAGTCCAAATTTATAAAAGTACACAGTTTGTATCTGAAAATATACTGGACACAAGATCTTTTTTTAGACAAATTATGCAAGCCCATATGACAAGGGAAAAAAGCCAGGGAGCATACTCAGAAACGTTTCTCCTATTTGTCTGCTGCACTTCAGTACCTCCATCTTGCACTACAGTAATAACATATGAACAAATCTGTAATCTGACAAGCAGTAGTGGTTTGTGCTTTAAACACCTCTGAGCACTGGAAGTGATAAGATATACCCTTGAAAAATCATGGTGTGCTCTTATTTCTCCTCAGGGATTAGTTAAAAAAACATAAAATCACTATTCTTGAAAAGCTAAAAAACAATTGAAGAAGAAGGCAGAGATAATTTTTGTGATTTGTACAAGTTGCTTTACAGACACTTTTTAAGATATGCTCTCTAATGAATGACAAATAATTAATGAATAATGCAACTGTACTGCAAATAAATAAACAGGAAAAATCTCTCCTTGAACATGCTGAAAATTACACAATTAGTTGCAGTGCATTGCCCGGACATAAAAGAGGACATGAAGGATGGAAAACATGAAGCCTAATTAGTTTACAAATTTACTGACTTATTTCATTTGGAAATTGATAGGTAGGGCTCATGGTCTCCACTTTAATTGCTCCTGCCTGGTTAAGGACTCTGGGACAAGGACAGAGTTTACAGAACTGCTGCAGCCATAGAGCAGTCAGTAACCTGGATACACTCCCAGAGCTTCCACATTATCTAAACAGCATGGTCAGGACAGGTGGAGTTAAAAGGAGATCCACTTTTATTGCCAAGATAAATATAATTCCCATCACAGAAATGGATATACGTGTATGCTGAGAGGTGGGGAGCTGGTGAAAAACAGCAGAAATATTTTCTGTAATAAATTCTAAGTCATAAAACACTAAACGTTGCCAACACTCAAGAAAGTATACTGTACTAATACAGACTTTTAAAGGGAAAAAAATAATTCTTCCCTATGTTATACTGTAGTTTAAATACATATAAAACATTTTTGCATACATTTTTTCCATGGCATAAGATTTTACCTTCACTCTTTACAGATATGCTACTATAAATTAATTTATCACATAAATTACAGAGGAAAGAACTCATTTATTGGGACTGAATGTGTTTCTATACATACAAAGGGGTAAGGGCCATCACAGAATTGCAGTATTTCAATCAGTCAAACCCAGAATGCAATAGACAAGAGGAGTCTCTGCGCTTTGCATAACTAAAAATCACAGCAAAAACAAAGCTCTTTCTTCTTTACTTTTCATTTTCTCTTTCTGGAATTCTCAAACATCTAAACTAACAGTTTGTAAGGATGACAAGAACTCATCAACTTGAATTACACTGCACTGCTCTAAATAGATGTTTATGTATAGCAACAAAATTACGCATATTGTCTAAACCATAAATATGGTCAGCTCCTTCAGATATAATATTACTTGATTGGAAGACATGATTATCATTTTTCTTCAGACTTGTATGCAAGTAATAATTGTTTATTTATAGCTTGACTCTTAGCTCTACAATGCATGTTTCTACACACACTGGTGACTTGAAGGAATATAAAAATTTGTATCTCATAAAAGAAATGTTTTAATGCTTCCTTAATGATCAGTTCAATTTCTTATCCTACAGTTTTTCCTCTGGAAAACTACTTAAGATGTGTCATTATCAAAAAGAGTGCGAAGGTACTCCCAGTTCTCAGACCTGCAGTTGGCAGACCCATGGTCTGACAGTGTCAAGAACAGACATCATTACTGGGCTCACGAGATCCTGGCCATCTGTTCCTGATCTTCAAAGCAACGGAAATCCAGAGAAATGTGCCATGATGTTTTCCAGCTGGTTTCCCAATCCAGCTGTTGAAAAGTGCAAACCTGACATCAGCAGGATGTCAAGACTTTCTCCAGCCAATGAAGAAAATGTGTAGACATAAGTACTAATGCTATCATCTTGGGCTTGAGAAGATCTAGGAGAGCAATGACAATAGCCCAGGAAATGTCAGCTGTTCCTGGATCAATCCATTGGAAACCTCTTTTAGGAACACTAAAGCAAGCCAAAGGAATGATCCCATAAAGTCTGTAAATGTGAAAGAGTTGCTACAGATACTCTTGCAGCTCCTGAGCAAAAGTGACGAGCTGGAGGTATTGCTTCCATGCCTGCACACCATCTCCCCTTTTCATCCTGTATTTCTTATGCTGCAAGAATAAATGTGTATCCTGCTCAGGATGGTGTAACTCAGCTATTGCAGGGAAAGATAAGGAGCATAACAGCAGGAAGATGAAACATGAATTAAGTGGATAGAGATGTGACTGGGACTACAAGTCTGAGGGGCAAGAAGGTGAAGCTGGTAGTATTGTCAATTCCATGGTCATGAATTGGGAATCAAGAGATTTCAGGGAATGTAATCAAGATAAATTAGGCCCTTACAATCAAAAATTAAAATGTATCTTCATTAAAAATTTAAGATCAAACAGTAAGTAAATAAAGATTAATGTAAGATAGCTGAGGTAGTGAATTCATACATGGATGATGATATCACATATGAGAAAGGAACTAGGGTCTTAAACAAGCAAAACATAAGTTGCTGATCTTACCAGAAGGACAATAATCTGGTGCGTGATAAATGTTGCATAATTCATCCAAGTTTTAGAAAACTTATTCTTAATGACAATCTTAAAGCACATGTTGAAATAATTTCTGCACACATATAAGTCTATGACAATAGGAAAACACCAGAGTAAAGTTCCTAGTAATTTTTCTCTAAAGAACATAAAACATTCTAAATAAAGAAAATGGATATACCTGTCTTGTAACTTGTGACAGAGAGGGAAACAATACCTTTTATTTAACTGCCCAATTTCTGAAAATCACTAGTTCTAATATTTCAGAGCAATCCCATTCCATCTCACAAACCTGTTTCCAGTTAGTATTATTGAAAACAATTTCTGTAAATGCAATCTACATTATCTCTCCTGATTATTTTGATAAGTTTTAGATTCCATCCCATATAGCTAGTAAAAATCTTAATTTTTATTAGTTGAAAACAAAGGGCTGAAGTCAAGGATCTTCTATACAACAGCGGGTTAGAGCTTCAGATTGGAACAATGTTGTGATGGTGCAGGTTTTGGAGAAAGGTTTTGGGCACTAGAGAGTTTTGGGACACAGGAGAGAAGATCCATAGTTTAGAAGAGTAAGAGACAGCTGGTATGAGGATACAGTGTGAGTAGGAATACTCACATTACTAAACAATACTGGCATGTCTTGTTCTTCATCCAGTTTGCTTAGCAGTGACAAGGAGGGCCAAGAATCTCCTAACTGTGGATTTGTCACCAGCAAGGAAAGATCTTTATTTAGAGCCTGTATATCCCCTGTCCTGTCCACAATCCCACCAACTCTTTTGTGACCTTGTCCCCTCTCAGAAGTGATTGGAAACAAATTTTTTATGGACTGTTCTTTGCATAAGGGGAGAAATCTTCCTGGGATAATGATGGGAGGACAAGTAATATGGAAGAGGGGAGAAACAATTGCAATGGTCTTAGAATGTTTTTTTCATTACCAGCTTTTATTCCATTGCCTCACTTTATCTGCCTTTTTTATATATGCTTGTGCAGAACTACTGTTCAAAGACAGTTGGACCATCTCTGCAACAGTTGGGGTATTTTTCCAATATACTTTCTGTTTTTACAAGTCTAGATTTTGGATATCTAGTAATATATTTTTATTTCATAGTTGCAATTCACATTTTTTTTACTTACTGCTGAATTATTTATCTCCATTACTTGGATCTCAAAACAGTTTTACTTAAGCTGCACTTGGAAGCAAAGAAAATCAAAGACAAATATTGTGTTCAATTGATTGTTTCTATGGGCCAATCCCAATCACAACTAAAACATAGTAATTTGTAAGTGGTCTCCCACTCTTCAGCTCAGGCATGATGATCCTCTGGTTGTCAGAATTGGTTAGAACTCCCCACTTTTGCAGCAAGAGCTGTTTCCACAGAAAGCCAGCATCTGTAACTAAGCCATTTCAGCAGCTCAGCAGGAAGCACCAGGAGCATATGTCGCTCCTATTGAAGTCTTCCCGATTATTCAGCTGTTTTCCTCACACTTTATGGAGCTTGATCTCTCTGAGCAAATACTGCAGATCATCATCTTCTGTTACTGAAACTTAAGGACGTGATATACGTTTATGGTGGGGGAGTTGAGTTTTCTAATAGCTGTATGGTAAGAGTGATGCATGAGTTAGTTTGCAGAGAGCATCACAAAACCTGAGGCTTCTCTGTAATAGTGTGGTGTCAGTTTAGGAAGCAATTCAGACATGACGCCAAGGATTATATCAATTTTCTCAGCCATTCCAAAAAGAAAATTGAGAATGTAGAAGCAGAGACAGTGAAATGAAGCAGTTTAACTGTCTGCTATTCTCCAGCAACTGATGGATGTGGATTTGTGATTTAGTGAATTGTCACTTGATGTAATTTTTTGGGGGTTATGCCTCTTTACAATGGCTCACAAAAGCCGCAACAATACAAAATTAAGAAAAAAAAAACACTACAAGACCGCAAGATCAATTAGAAAAAGTCTGAGAAAAAAAAAAAACTTTTCAATCCCTACAATTAAACAGCTATTTTTTAAAAATTCCTATTCAGAACTGGACTGAAACTTCACATATTTTAAACACTTTTTAAATGCAAAATAGCAAAAAGAATATTTCACATTACATGAATATGCTCCCAAAATTTTCACTCTAACATCACCATAAATGAAAAACTAACTTTTCTTTTTGCTTCATCCTGTAACTGAAGTATCTAAACAATTCTAGGCCTGCCCACAAACACTTTTCATTGGAAATATCATAATTTTTGTCTGACTTTCACAGTAAATCAGACACATGTTTCAGAAAAACACTCATAGCAAATGCACAGTAATACATACCAAAGCAGAATTAAAGCATTATCATAGTTATATTGGAGTGTTTTGCTGCTATTACTGTATGTGACATTTGCTAGTGTTTTCTCTTAGGAAAGCAAACTAGGGTTGAATTGCTAAAATAAGATTCTCTATATTCTCATTGATGTACTTTGAGACAGCCTCTAAGAACAGTTTGAATGTTATTATCAGAGTGAAAAAATTTCCTTATCCTAATTAGTGCCTTAATATTGCTTAATTATAGCTCCTTGAAATAGTGTACAGAGTTGGGGAACACAGGCACTCAGAATTCTCATACATTTAAAAAACCAGTCTGCTACATCTAGCAGTGACAGTGTTGTGTAAATTATCCTGCTGAGCCAAAATTTGCTATGATAGCTATGTTTGGCTAAACACTAATGTCTGCATTAAAATAAGAAGGATACGCCATAGGATATGTTGTTTCTTTAGCCAACCACACCAAGAACCACACCATGCATTTAAAAGAAAATGTGTATAAAAGAAAATGTGTATAAAAGAATACAGTGGAATAAGCAATATTCCTTTCAGGCACATGACTAGTCAGTGTCTATGTAATTGCCCATGTTTATCATAATATTTAGTATGAACAAAACTTGATGCTGGGTATAACATTTTCTAAAATTGTACTTCCTTGTTATAAACAGATTGAGGCTTGGAAACTACAAAAGTAGAGATCCAATTCACTGGTTCACTTTCTGATTGCCATGTGTCTGACAACCTGAGAGCATAAAATACCTGCAGAAAAAGAGAAAAACACTTTGGAAGTTTAAATAAAAGGGAGAGAGACTATTTCATTCCTAAGCAAGTATGCAGAGTAATAAATAAATCTGACATCACAATTGGTTTCATTAGATATTGTCCAGCTTTTAAGCCAGAGAGCAAACTACAGGCAACTTTTGCAAAGATTTCTATATAATATTTACCTGTATTCTGAGAGTTCCCTGAATATTTACATGGTCTTTTAAATATCACTAATTCCTCTCTTGCTTCTTCTGTTTTTATTTTTGGAAGGACACTGAAATCAGAAATTTATCAGTTTTGCTTGATTCTTATACTTCTGCAAATTTCGTACCATATATCATTGAGAAGTAGTCATGATCCATTGTATCTTTCATTCCTCTATACTTCTAGTTTTAGTACATATTAATGTTAGGCAGTTGTTTCTATCTTATTATAGCATAACCCTTTTTAAAACTCTTTAATCATATCTATTTTTCTTTACTTGCAAAAGTAAATATTGAATGCACAAGGTCAATTTGTCACATTTAAGATTTTGTTGTACATATATCAGTATAGAGTAACACATGAAATTATGTTTCAAATCTAAAATGATGAGTTTTACCATCAACACTCCTTAAATCCTAAGCAAAAATAAGGAATTTCAATCTCAAAATCTGTAAGCTTGGTTTGTGAATATGAAATGTTTCTTTACTGATTTTTCACCAATCAGAACAGTACAGGAATAATGTTTTAAATATAAAAAGAGATGCATTTTTTCATAAAGAAACAATGTCAAAATATTTAGTTCTGTTATTTCTGAACAAAATAACATAAAGGGAAGAACTTTCTTAATGTTCACTTACACAAATATCTAAGCGCTACCTTAGCAAAAACATTTTAAATGTTGTTCAAACTCTAGGTGCTTTATTTCTCCCACAGAATACTGTCAGTATTAGTGTTAGCATGAATAGGCAACCAAATATTTTGCTTTATTTCTCAAGTTTGAACAACTTATATCTCGAGGTAACTATGTAGATAGGGTCTAGATTTTATAACACAAATTACCTATGGGAATTTCTATCTATGGAAGAAACTGCTAGTGTAACTTGTCCAGGCACAAAAGGTTGAAATAACTGCTACCCTTTTAAAATCCCACTGGCTGCAAGCAATTCTATGCAGACTTCAATGTATAATTCCAAAGCCTACAGCAAAGGCTATCAGCAAGAGTAAAGATTCAGTATGAGTAACTGAATTTATTCATTTTCTGCAACCATTTAAACTCAGAGGACCTTCAGCACATACAGCAGTGTGTACAAAAATCTTTTCTTCTTCTTATTGACCATGAGAGCTTTCAAATTTAAGTTTCAGACAAGCAACTGAAGAGACTTTTGTCCTCAGGAGTATTATTTTTAGTTATAAAATTGATTGACATCATGCTTAAGAAAGGACTTCCTTGCAATTAGAAAGCACTTTTTGGGAGTATATACAGAAAAAGAAGTATCCAAACACATCACTTCCTGAAGCATTCGTGTCCATTATTTTTATGAGTCTATTTGGAGACTAAAGAGTAAAGCTGCACCAAGTCTTCACCAAAAATATTGCAACATCTAAACTAATCATATTAACTACTATTAAACATAGGTTCAAGCAACTTTCTTTAGTTGAGATGAGAAGCTCCAAAAGAGCAGAACAATGCAGACTGTTTGTAGTCAGTTATTTATCAAAGTAGCATATTTTTGCCCTTTTCATCAGCTATAGATACTGTAGAAATTCAAGGCCTCTTCAGTTGGAGTTCCTTCAATGGAAGGAGCTTTATGTGAGAGTCCCTTTAGTGGTATCAGTGCTGGGCTGAATTATCATGAAGGTGATGTGGGTTGGATGTCTGCTCTGGCTTGGCTTGAAGTCTGCAAGCTAAGGGACAGCAGTATCCTAACAGGGCCATTTCTGCAATGAATATTTGATCGTTTTTTGATGCAGAGAATTTAAATATAGATTTGGAATGTACTGTGAATTCCCACTCAGAGTAAGTGTTTTGATGTCATGATTCACATGAAGCACTGAATAATTTTGGTCGCTCCTGGAAGGGAGCTTTCATCAGCTCTGCGTATTTGCAGTTGGTTGCTGAGGTAGGATGAATCTCATGCAGCTTTAGCAATACAACAGTTAATTGTCAAACCTAAAGAAAAGTTTTTTGTTTCAAAGAAAACACTTACCCTCTCCAAAAATAAGCATTTAGGAAAACAAGTTGAAGTGCTTCTCTAAACAGACTTTCTTCTGTAACTAGCTTAAACTACATAGTTAACTAATAGAGAACTAGTGCTGCGCAAGATAAATATGTATGCTAGTTTAAAACAGTATCTTACATACTACCTACTCTTTAGTCAGCTGCTGTGAGAATAAGAAAAATTAATTTTTTTCTATTTTTTTTTTCTATTTTCTATTTTCTATTTTCTAATTGTTGCAAGGACTGACAATAGCTATATGTCTCATTTGAATTAATTCACAGGGCTCCATGTTACTGCAAAGGAAACAAGTATGTAAAAAAATTCAAAACAAATGTAATGAAAAACAATTTAAAATTAAAATAAATGTAATAATGAATCTTAAAATAATTTAACTCTAAGTTGCTGCTGGGTTTCACAGTATCAAACTTCCAAGAGGAAATTTTTAGAGCTAGACAAGATAGAAGTATTCATGACAGAATTTTTATTTGATAAAAGAGTAGGTTTCTTTCCGGAAGGAGTAGTGGGAGAATTTTTTCAACTGCAACCGAAAAAGGAAAGCAATGAAATCATACTTTTCATAGCAAAGGAAGAATTATGAATTTAAGCATGTAAAAGATCCAATAGTAACATTTTTCAATATTAAGTGCTGAAGAAAATGTTGCATTACCTTTTGCATTTTCCCTATTCACTGTCTTTTCCTTCTCTGTCCCATTTCTATGAACCCATCACACTGCAAGAAGTAGGGTATGATGAGGAAAAGAAATAGTAGATTTCACTTGGTGTAGCCAGTAGGAAAGATTAGCCAGTAGGAAAGATGTGCTGCATGGTTATAGAAAATTAAATACTTTTTTTGTTTCATATTTTTCTGTATGACAAGAGGAAATTTTGACAGTCAAAATGGAAAACACAGGTTCAAGAACTTTGGATTGCTATCAGCTATAATTTTATCATGTACTACTGTCAAAGTAAGCCTATGTGATTTACTGGAGATGGTGTGGAGATGGTGAAACATAATTCTACAACATGTGTAGAGAACTGCTGACATTCATGATTTTCCACAGGTGAAAATCTGTAACTTCCTCACTAGTCTAATTAAAGGTTTTTTTCAGGACCTGTTAAAAATAAAAGCACCGTCAATTAGAACTAAGCAGCTAGTTAATGAACTGCTTGATGGCATGAACAGGACATGGACGATTGCCTTCTGGAAGGGGATTTCAGTCTAAAACTGGAAGACAGTTTACCCAGTAATCTTTGCACAACCTAGAAGATAGCTACTTCTTTAATCACAAACTAATTAGAACTGATTGGCTCATTGCTAAAATTGCTAAATTAGGGACATTATAGATGCCTGCTCCTTGAGCAGGTTGGCTGTACACACTCCATTGGCAGCACTCTTACAGCTGCACATATCCCATCGTCACTGGGGCAAAACAGTGACAGTAAGCAACACAAAGAGAAGTTCCCTTATGGGCAATCCTGTCCTATTTGGATAGAAAGAATCAATTTGCTCTACTTGCTCCCCCTGTGTGAATCAGGACAGTTATCTATAAAGAAATGAAGAGAGAAGAAAGAGGCTTGTCTGGAGATGGTGTTTTGGAGTTGGAGGGAAATAGATATGCTGTCAGGGCTTTTGCAGCCCTGAGCATTACCTTGGCTGAGACATGCTAAATTAGATGGTGCTGAACAAGATGTCTGTGGCTAAGCAACAACCCCCAGAAAAGGGCCACACAGTACACTTTAGGCATCTAATTTAAAAAGTAGTCAAAAACGTGTTTAGCCACATAAACACCTTCAAAACTCAATACTCTACCAAAATATCTGATGTATAGATTTCACAAAAATAAAACTAAAGCCATCTTGAGAATCTGAGGGACTTTACCCTCTGCCAATGGCCATCAAGAATTCAGGGTACAAACAAGTTTAATCCCTCACAGGGGATGAATCCAACAAATAAATCCAAGTCCACCAAATTCACACTTGGTTTAGCACTTGATTGCTTAAAATACTAGTGATTAAGCACTTTCTCATCAATCAAATCTCTCCTTTTTAGGTGCTAGTACACTAATAATAATAATAGTAATAATAATATTAATAATAGTAGTAATAGTAGCAACAACAACAACAATTTAATAATAATAATAATAATAATAATAATAATAATAATAATAATAATA
>QUSF01000009.1:5069942-5134360 GCA_003676055.1 Chloebia gouldiae | reverse complement strand
AATAATAATAATAATAATAATAATAATAATAATAATAATAATAATAAAAGTACTGTTAAAGTATAGTCTAGTCTTTCTCTTAATAGGAGGTACACACATTGCTGTATTTTGCCTATCTATATCAGGAAGTCCCCTAGTATGAGCAGCTCTCAGCACAGTAAGGCTTCAGTCTTGCAATTCAGTCTACAATCTTTTAACAGTATTCTAAGCCTGCTGGCAATATGTACCCCAAAAAAACCAGATCTTCAATCAGGTGTGCATGTCACTGTAATACTGAAACAGTGAAAACCTAGTTGTTTGTTTTTATGCACTTGAAAATCAGATGAGAAGGACAGGAGTTTTTAGATATTCTGCTACTATCATTTGAAAAAAAACCCATGGTAATAACCATTACATTGTCATAAGCTTATTTTGGGAACCCAAGGCTGGTCTACAGTCCTGAGCTTGAACAAAATTGAAATGTTTCCATCTATTTTCTTACAATATATTTTTCAGTTATGGATTTACTTCTGAAGAAATCCAAACTCCTCTGCAGAATGCCAAAATCTTGTGCAGTTCATGTTCCAATTTACTAAGTGCAGTTTGAACTCATTTTATGAAGGCTATTTAATTTCTCCTTATTCTTATAACTTGTATCATAACCTTTAGTGTGCAGACTGATGGGAAAATTCCCCAAATCATTTAAGTGCTTCACCGGTACATTAGATGTGTAAATGTGTTTTGAGACCTTCTATATAAGAAATACATCAATAAATTGCAGTAAGTTCAGCAGACAGTCATCAATATGAATCACAAGCCCCGTGAGGAAAGGATGAAGGATAAGGCTTTGGCCAGCCTAGAGAAGAGATGGTGGGTCAAGTCCCTCAAAGAGCAGATCCAAACAGGGAGATGAACCAATAATCTCCACAATGGTGAATGATACAGGACATTATGGGCAAAATGTGAAACAGGAGCTTTAGACTCATAAAAGATTTTTTCTGGTAAGGTGGCTCAGACCACAGAATGGGCTTCCCGTAGAAGATATTCAGTTTCTCCTGATCCTCAGAGGTTTTCAAAATCTGACCGGATAAAGTCCTAGCTCCTCACCCAGATCCAACTTCACGCTGACTCTATGTTGTGGCTTAAGCCTGGATGGAAATTAGAATCCTGTTTTGAGCATGAGGTTGGACTAGCGACTTCCAGAACTTTTTTCAACCTGAAATATCCTATGACTAAGATGCCACTGAACCAGAAATGTCAATTTCTGGTAGCCATTTTCTGGTCCATTTCACCAGTAGCCAATGCTACTGAACAACCTCAAGTGCCTATGTGCATATGCACATCTACAGGTGCACATGCTCTTGCAGATAAGAATGTGGAAATCCACTAGAGACAGTGTTCTAGGGACTTTTGATGATTACTCTCTCAGTCCTTAAGAAGAGTTCAAAGCAAAGAGAAAACCAGGTGAATTAACATTTAATAATTATTGTTATATTTGACCTCACCAGGTAAGGTATCTGCATATTTAAGGACGTGCTACATAGATAGGGGTACACTATATTTAGTTTTGCTAGTTTGCATGCCTTTTATTGTGACTACCATATCACTTAGTGCAATAATTGTATGACTGATTTCTACGTTCACTCACTCCCATGAGCCTGGAATTCTGTGACAGAGGAAAAAAATGTTTACTGATGAAAAGTGGTGGTGAGAACTCTGACCTCTTTTTAAATACATTTCAAACATTTTCATAAGTAGACAGCTCACTCACTTGTCACCTCAGTGGATACCAAAGTTTCAAAGAACAGGGAGAAAAAAGCCAGAATGTACTTTGGTAAGATCTTTTTTAAACCATCCTAAAGATCTGCAAGTGACTTGTTCCATGACTGAAAGCATTCACAGCTCTTGGCACTGACCTCTTCTGCTGGCCTAAATCACCTCAGTTCCAATGGAAGTCAGTTGAGTAAGGGTGATTCACGGTCCCTCTAATTTTGTCTCAAAATTTGGCACAATGTCAGAATGTCAGAGAGGTAAAGAAAATAAATTTTTTAAGATAAATTGCACTATTTTCTGTTAGGGTACATTTATTGCTTCCTTACAGGAGAACAATTCTGATGTTCTCTTAATTTAATCAAAGAGAAGTCACCTGAAGGAATAGAAATTCAAACACAACCTAGATCATGTAGCTTAAGGAAGATGTAGTCAGCTTTTCATTTTAACATTCTCCAGTCTCATGGGTACATGCACAGTTACACTAAGTTAATTAGTTAGTAATATATATTAGCTGATACATAATTCACAAGATGACCATAATTTTAAGGAATGTAAACAATATTTTGAATTTTATGTTCCCAAGAGCCATGTTAAAACCTAAATTAGAGCTGATAGTGGTCAAAAAGAGCAAAAGAAAGGGATAGGAGTGAAACACAGTGATACAGTAATTACCATTCAGGATAGAGAGAATCCTTTTTTTCTGGCAGTAATCAGTAGGTAATTATGGCCCCACAAAAAAGACAACACCTAAACAAACAGATAGAAAGTGCTACTGCACTTGCTCTATGCTATAAATTTGCACTTTCTTCAGGCTTTTTATCTTCAGGCTTATATTGTTCTTTTGGAATTGGAAATCTGTATTTCTTAACCTGCAGCTCTCTTCATCAGTGACACAAGTCAGAGGTAATGCTGTGGTGAAGCCAGTTTACTTAAAAAACACCTTGGAGAATAACAAATAACTTTATTTATTTATTTATCTATTTATTTATTTATTTATTTAAAATAAGGCAAAACATGAGTGCATGAAAAATTATTGAATTGAAAACAAAAAGTTTGGTTTTTTTTTTTACAAAATTCAATTATAAACATGCATCACAGCTTCTTAAGAGGAAAAAGGTATCCAGTTATCTTCTATTATGATTTCAACATTTTAATGCCTTGACTTGGAGAAAACCTTGTCAAACAAAGGACAGGAATTTTATAAGTAACCCCTTCCAAATAAAATAACATTTTCAGAATTCTTTTTTCTTCATTGATTTATACATATTGTTTGCTACGACACTGAAGGAAAACAATCAAAATTTTACTGTAATCCCAGTGATGCCATTCCATATCAATCAATGCAAAACTTGGCCAATAATATTTGCAGAAAACAGTGATAGTTGAATGATTATTTGCTTCATTCAGGTTAATAAATCTATTGATTTTTTTTATTATTGATATATTTATTAGTTGTCATCAGTATTTATTGTAAAAATAAAATCAAACAAAATGTACTCTACATAGAGAGCATTAAAACTAGTTATTTTAGGGGTTGGTAAAACAGGATATAAATGTCTTTCTCGCACACTTTTCTGCCACTGTAAAAAAAATCATTCTTAGAAATGCAAAGATATAAAGATAAAAATGGCGCTATAATCTATGATAGACTGATTCCTTCTCAAAAAGATGAAAAATTAAATGTACATTATATATACGCACATAAATTGAGTGAATAGTATATAGTGATTATTTGTTTACTTTTTTCTTGCCTGGGCAGAGTAGTTTTTATTTAAGCCTTTTTTTAAGCTTCAGAATCTTTGAACAGCATCATTAATATGCATTTTTTGGTGTAAATTATTATATATATATATATACACATATACATATATATTCCTTATAGTAAGGAAGCAATAAATGAACCCTAACAGAAAATAGTGCAATTTATCTTAAAAAAAATTATACAAGTCAGAATCTGACCTGTATTTATTTTACTATATTTGAAGTTTCTGGAAATAATTGTTGAGATGTTATTTGCTCATAAAAAATGAAAGTATAGCTGGTTGTGATAGGAATGATAACAAGAACCGTGAGTAAGGGTCAGCTCATACTCAAAATACATGTGTGCCCGCATGACATGGAAAGTGTATGTGAGTGTCAGGCTGTGCATGAACTATGCAATTGCCATTACAAAATGACTAAACAGGCCTGGCATTGTACTGAACAAGGTGCTTGCATTTAATCAGTGCAGGAGACCAGACATCAGTGACACAATGCTTGCTGCTTTTGAAGAAAAATGTTTGAATAGATGTGACATGTGACATACCAGTGTGAAAAGCTACTTCAAGACAACAAAGCAAAACCAGAATACTCTTTACTTTTGCCTACTGTGTAGGCAAAAACCAATTTTTGTTGCCCCAGATTAGCCACTTTTACCACAGAAAGTCAGAAAGAGAAGGACAGAAATCTTGTAGGGCTCTGAAACACTAACCTTGTTCCTAACACTGTCCCCAACAGATGAAAAGGATGGAAGCAGCATTTGCCATAACCACAAATGACTTCACACATTTGTCAGCTGAAACCACTGTTTTCTATAACTCTCAGCTTGGCTCTCCAGGCTGCTGGGTTGGGGAGGCATGGACAAGTCTCCAAACAGCACTTGACTTAGCTCATATTTGGTGCTACCTTGCCCTTGCTTCCTTTAGAAAGTCTGCAGGCAGAAATGCATAAAATCATTTGGGAAGGCTACATGAGGCAGCTAAATAGGAGCAATGATTTAAACTGTAGTTCAAATCCATTTATTTAAAATAAATTTCCACTATATCTGAAATAAGTTCAAGTGGACTTGTCAAATTGGTCTGGTTTCAGTGAAACAGTAACAAATATCTTATAAAGCAATGCACAAAATTAGTATTATGCAAGAACTTGGGTGTAGGTAAAACTCTCCCTGAATGTTATCAATAAGCATACCTAGTTAATCCTTTTTCAGAATTTGGTCTTCAAAATTATTTTCTGAACAACCAGTCTGCAGAAAGCACAGTGAATACAGGAGTACTTTAACCAAAAACAAAGGCTAAGTGTGACTATGCCAGCAAAGGAGAGCTGTGGCTGAGGAAGCCTTCTTTGAAACACAGACTTGATGTATAGATGAGAATAGTGGCAAAAAGATTGATGACATTTCTGAGTAGTCCCATCAGTTCCCCCATGCTATTAGGATGTAACTTAGTGAACTCAATGTCATCACTTCTGACTTCATGGGACTGAGATTAGGCTAATTTTTTTTCAAGCCACTGTTCTCAATTGCTAACTCAAAAAAAAATTATGTCTTTCAGTAAATTGAACTGATTATCCTGATGTCACAAGAATATTGATAGTTTTTAATTTCTACACCACTCAGAATCTCCTTTGGCAACATCACACACACACTGAATAAAATAATTCACAAGATTCAGCTTTTTTTTTAAGCCTCTACTGCTGATAGCTGTTCCTGAAAACTCAGTATTTAAGAGAGGGAATGCAATGGGACTGTGGATTTTATTTTTAATTTTAGCATCCTTATTAGTACAATCAAAACTTCTTACTATTTTATTCCTCTTTCTTCTAGACTCTTCTTAAAGGACAATTGTAGTCTTTCTTTAAAGAGCTTAACTATTTATTCTTTTAACAAAAAATCTAATGTTTCATCTTAAATCTAATTTAACATATTCATCCCAGCATGCAACCACAACATGACTGTAGATATAATTGTTAATACTGATAATAATTATTGTAAATAATTGTAAATTTGTTGTGTATATCTGATGCTAGGAAAGTTGCACAATAGGCAAAGTTACCACACTTGCTACCAAGAGACAGAAACAGTTCACCAGGTAAGAGTTTCAGGACACTCCTCTGCTCCACTACTGTTTAACTGCATTAAGTTCACAGGCAAGCACTGCTCTGATTTGAGCCTTTATAATTCATCAGAGCACAGACTCTCAAAACAGAAAGTCTGTTTCGTCTATCTCTATCATCATAATGACAGTAGGAACACAAAATAGCCTTTGGCTCTGGGTGAGTTAATGATCTACTTTTTTTTCCCTAGGACACCGTCTTGAAGTACTAACACATTAACCTTGCAGACTATTCACTTAGACCTTCTGCACAGCATGAGATTACTACTAGTCTCAACTGGTTAGTGTCAACTTCCCTGCTCTCTGGGGTTAGCCAGGTCACTCCTCCTTGCCTGGAAGATTAATTTCCCTCTTAGGGACAGAATAAGCTTAAGCATACAAACACTTGAATTAAGTGATAGAACATATTCGAGAAAGAGGAAAAACTACATTAATCTAATCTACTGTTTGTTCTGATAAAAAGGTCTTTTCTTCACTAAAGTAAACTAAAATATATATTTATATAAATTCTGGATGTGTATCAAAAATACCTATTCTAATGAAAGGAACTGGAACTTTTCAAAAACATGCTTTATGGTTTTCCAACACCATTAAATGTTATAAATTTTGTTTCTGTGCAGATACAATACATTTATATACAATACAAGGGGTAAATCTTCCTCCGCTGTCACTCACCTGTATTCATAATTTCTTTTTAATGCATTATATAACTATCCTTCTTGTAGAACAGTGATTTTTCCAAGCTGTATCAAATGCAAATGCAGTAAATATTTATCATAATATTTTAAGCACAATACAAAGAATTTTAAAATAAATATATAATTTCCCAGTTTTGACTATATGTTTTCATTTAAGCTTTTACTTTTCAATTTTCAGCTACTTTGGACAATGGAAATGGATTCATTTAATTTACTTTTTGGTTCTAGGTGTAAATACTACACTATTGAGAGAGACATTGATTCATTTAACTATGGAAGTATTGCTTGGTAGCTTCACAGAAAACTCGAAATCTTTTCATTCTTTCAATTCCAAATCATTGCTTGTGTTTGCCTTTTAATAGGTATTTTCTGATTATATTCTTGTTAGCGAAGTCATAATAACACTCTAGTTAATTAAGCTGTAAGTTTTGCAAGACAGATAATGTCTTACTAATCTAAGCATATTTTCTGAGCAGGACAGAGAGAGCTTGCATTTAGCTTCGTTTCAGAGTCCTCGTTTTTTTTTAATCTAAGCAGTTGTTTCTTGGTATGAGTGGGGAAATATAGCTGATGAGCATGTGAGCCAAAAGCTTTTAGATCCCTATGCAACCTACTGAATAGTGTCCTTCATCAGAAGCCTACAGCTTTATCAACCTGACAGAAAAATTTCAGCAAGACATCTGACCTTATACCTCAAAAGAAGAAACTGAAAAACTACTTAAAATATGGACAGTGGTTTACATTAAGCCCTAATAAACACGGCTTTGCAAATTTAAGAAATTTTGCTTCCAAGCTCCCTCAGCACATATCTGTCATACAGTTTCGAGGAAATACAGTAAAACTAGTACCATGTCTCCTTAAAGTTTAAGTTTTTCAAGTCACCCAGTGAAACATTTGGTTATGAATAGCCCAAAAAGTTCATAAGTCTGCCTGAAAAGTTGATCCCAAAGTTGTCTAGCTTCAGAATGAGAAAAATTTGGTCTTTACTAGGAAAATTTTGTGAAAGCAAAATGATGCAACACTCAGTCATATCTAAGTACTGCATGACACGTACAGTGACTTAAACTCTGACAAGTACACTTCAGTACACTGCATCAGTAGTAGAATTCCTGAGTTTAGGTTATTTACTAGCTGTACTTTTGCTAGCCTTTGTATGACACACTTCTGACAAATTCAGTAAAATAAACAGCAAGTCCAGCCATTTACATGACTTATTGTGAATAACACGTTCGATCAGCAGGTAGTTCAGTTTTTACTGAAATTATTACTGAAATGTCTTCAGATTTAATTCCCACAAATATTTTGATAATGTTTTGGAGAGATACTATTTCTCCATTCCAAAATGAAACAGGGAAAGATGAATTTTCTCCTCTTAGAGTACTTTCTAATTATTAAGTGCCAAGAGTAGCATTATTAAAATATATTGGTCTCTCATTTCACTCAGTTCTGAAGTAACATTTCCCACTCATTAAAATCAAGAAGCACCCTATTAGATCATATAAACTAACCCAACAGTCATAAAATGAGTTTTAAAATAATGAACTACTGATTTAAGATTAATGCTTGATTATCTTTGTGAAGTTGATAATAGTAACTCTTACACGGACTTGGCAGAATTAATGGGCCATACAAAAGTGACACTGAAAGGACAGCCATTGCTCAATTATTTTCATTAGAAATTCCTTATTTAATGATGGAGTGTCATATGCTATGCGTCACTTTCACTTGATATTTGGAAAATATGATTGTCAAAAAGGAAGTATCATGGTTCTTTCTCATCTATACAACAATATTATCTTCTTTTTTGGTTTTTAATGAGGCACATATTTTGGGGATTGTGATGGGTACAGGGAAGCAAAAAGATTAAGAGTTAAAATTAAGAGTTAAAATCTGAAAAAAAACCACAAATTGTACACAGCCATATAAATTTCCCCGTATTTCCTTCTGACTTGATAATGAATAAAAGATACAACATAAATAAACTAGCATCTGCCTTTGCAAGACCAGAATGAGCCAGGAATGCATTATAGATATCAATGATACAGGGCTGAGTGCATCCCCTCTATCCAATCACGAGACATACACAGGGTGTTCTTCAGTGGAAGGGATTTCAATTCCCCTGTCTTTACTCCACAAGGCTATTACATTTATTACTGGTTTGGATTCATCTCAAGTTCACCACCAAGGAAAGCAATTACAGTGTACCCATTTCATTACTTCCACAGACTTAAAGAGACTTACAGGTAATATGAAAAATCAGTAAAATGCAGAGAAAAAGAGACTATTCTGAATTATGGTTGTAGCATCATCATAAACCCTCTATGGTATCTGACATAGCCTCAAAATAACCCAACTTTCTCACTATCAAACTGGTTAGTGAGAAACTAACAAGTTTCTAGAAAAAAACTAACAAGTAACTAGAAATTAACAAGTTTCAGATTCAGTAGTCTAGATAATTCAGTCATGGTACTCTGTACTAGGTACAAACCTATACACACATTTGCATTCTGTTTCCCTGTGTACGCCCCCAGAGGAATAAGAACTTTTAGCAGAAGGACCACCTCATTAATCTGCCTTTTTAAAATAGGATTCTGTGTTAAGATTCCAGCCCTGTAAAATTCATTGCTGTTGTACTACATACAGAAACAAGGCGAGTGCTAAGCACATAGCTTTTTATTGTATTGAGGTGTTGATGTTTTTCATTTCTTTCCTCCCTATTCCTATCCTGCATGGCTTATTCAGACTGACACAAACTATGGCAAAAAGAAGACAATTAAAAAAACAAGACTCAGATCCCAGGTAGCTGAGGTACTCCCACAAACCCCTACAGCTTCTCTGGTCTCCCAAAAGCATTGGTCTGGCACAACTAAGACGTTGCTATTGTTTTTCCCTATGTTTAGGCACCCAGGGAACAATACCCAGATAATGAAATAACCTATGAATACTTCACCTTCCCCAAGTCTTCATTCCAAGTAAAATACTGTTATCTCAGCAGCATCCTAAGGATTCTAGGATGAACCCATAGGCAACCAGCTGAGATGAGTTTAAGGCTGATTTCTACTGTAGAGCAGTGATGGTACCTGAGGCAGACAAAAGCTCTTGCAAAAATTCTAGCGCCATTTATTTAGCTTTGTTAGAGGGAGAAAGAAGCTCAGCCATGCTTAACTAAATTACACTGAATACTGATATGTGAAGATGCTGTAAAAGTTAAATGAAGTGCTATGCAGAGATAATATTCTCTTTCCTTGGAAAGACCCAGAGAAAATCAAAACAATTAACTAAGCTATTAACCATACCACACATATTGACTAGTATTGTTTATTACTCATTTCAAAAGAAGGAAACACATTAAGTGTACCAATTGAAAATTGTGATGATTCTAGAACCATCTCCAATGAGTGTATAGGAGAGCTAATGGTAAAGGAATTATTGAGAGTAGACATGTTGGTACTAGCTGTGTCAGCCTTACACTGTTCTTGGGGGTGAGAGGCAGAGTAGGTGAGAAGTAGTGCTTTTCAACATAAAATAATTCAATTTTCACCACACTAAATGTTAAACAAAGTACTTTTCTCACTAATATTCTGTCTTTGATTAGTAGGCAGCAAAAAATAATGTGGTACCTCTTTTCCTGATTCACTCTAAGGTCAGTTAGAGGACCCTGTTTTTGCCAAATGGCATAGATTATCATCAATTATTAATTTATTAAAGTTCTGTATGGAGTTTCAAATTCTTAATAAACATGCAGCAAACAAGTTTTGTAAATTACAGACCCATGTGGATGCCAAGTCTTTTATTTTAAAATGATCTTCAGCATATGCATGACTTGCTGAGGCTCTATGGAGTTCAGCTAACATGCCATTGAATGGGAAAAGAGGGAACTTGGCAGCTTTTTTACATCTCTGCCAGATCCCAACTGCACCTGAGACGAGTATCTGAAGTGCAGGTCCTTTGCACTTTTACTATTTATCCTCTCTTGATCTAATGCAAGACTGGATTTTTAAGTGAGCACCTCTCCTTAAGGGAGAATTCTATTTCAATTATATTGTCAGTATAGCTGTGATACAAAGCAGTAACATGACATTGTGCTGATTCAAAAGCTGAAGTTATTTTGGGCACAAAATGCTGTAAAACGAAAATACTTTGGCAACACATTAATGTAATTCTAGGCACCCTTTTGATCAGTCCTAAGTTAACAAAACCCATGCTCTGTAATATTTTGTCTCTTTTTCTTAATCAGAAAAATTACACATCAATGAAGATACTTCTTAAACCAAATTGACATAGGCCTTCTCCATCAATCACCTCAGTAATCTGTCCAAAGGTATGGATTAAAGGAAAAATGTGAAATCAACCCTACAGGGTTATTTTTCAATTCAAGAACCATAAAACTTGCTCTGAAAATTCAGAGTGATTGTTTAGTCCTCTCACTCATATAGACTGGCATCTATAAAACTACAGGTAGTTTAAACCATCCTCATGAGCAGTCATTCTGCTGGGAATTGGATATTCAGGTCTCAAATGCAGCTCCAAGAAATTCAGCCACAAAATACACAGCTATCAAGCATGATTTTAAATGTGTCTGGTCTACCTTCATGAAGAATGGAAATTGTAGTTTCTGCAACAAATGGATTGAAATAAATGTTGAAAAGACTGAGTCACAATGAAGAAGTTGAATTACCAGGTTATTTTTTAATAAATAGGACAAAAGAAAATTAATCTTGATAACTTCATTAATCCATCCTGTCCTCAGTCTTTATCTGTCATTTCAGTGATAGAGGCCCTGTAAGACATTCATTGTGTCACTTCTATATTAGTATGTAATAAGCTCAACCATCAAACTAAAAAGAAACAAAGATAAAGATGAAAAAAAATCCAAGATCCAGGAAATTATGGTAGTTTGCAGAAAAAAAATAAAAATAAAAAGACTGTTTCAGTAAAATCCTGAAAGATGCAGTATCTGAAGGTCAAACAAGTAGTGTTTCACAGACACTGTTGGTGATGGATAACAGTAGCACTATTACCAAAGTATTTTATATTTAGGAAAGCAAAATGCAAAGACCCAAACTATAAGAGGGTGGAGGGAGGGGAGAAATGGGGTCTTTCAGCAACTTTCTGTGTTATGGGAAGCTGTGTGCCCCTCAAAGTGTGACAGCTAGAAAAACATCTGGAAAAAAAAGGGTAAGTGCAATGAAATCAAGTCCAGAAGGCATTCAGTTATTAGGACTGTTTCAGTGAAATTGGCAGATCTCTGAGAATCCTTTGCCTTTTCTACTCTGTAGTCTATATAAAACACAAAACAAACTGGTATTTTTTGCACAGATTACACATTGGCACGCAGCACGCAGTACTTTGGAGCATACTGATGATAGCTGGCTGTGCAGATCAGATTAGTCTGGAGCATTCAGGGAAAAAATCTGCCAGTCAGTTCATCAGCAGAGAGACTGCTGGAATGAAGAGAGGCATTAGCAAGATGCTAAAGAGGAGAAGAGAAAAGGAGAAGTTAATGAGAGATGGATTGTAGCAGAGGTAATGGAAGAAGAAATAGAACTGTGTTGTGAAGCTGAAGAGCAAACAGAATAGCAGCAAATATAAGGCTGACAGTGGGAGAAAATCTTGTGTACTGTGGTTCTAGATGTTAATATAGATTTCTGTGATACTTAAACATTTGAAATTACTGTTTTTAAATCTCCATCAGAGTTTAAATTATATGAATGCTACCATTCTGATTCACAGCTTGTTACAAGTGAGGAAAAAAATACCATGTCCTTTACTAAGAGGGATGGTTTGTATCTTAAACCTTTTTTGTACTGTTAAACTGGCAGTTTTTCAGTTTTTTTCAGATATTATTGCTGTGAAGTTCCAGACAACATTGAACTTAAAACCAGTAAAAAATACTCAGTCACAAAAAAAAAAAAATTAAACAAGAAAGTGGTATATCCTTTTGAAAATCCTCATATGCCCAGCAAAATGCTCAGCGTCCTAATGAAACCACATTCATGCTCAGAAAGAGGAACACACATGATTTTAATGTTTAAAAAGAGCTCACTTAGAAATCTGCAATAGCTATAAACACAACCAGCTACCAAAAGCAGCAGTAACCAATTACAACGCTGAGTGCAGGAAGGAGCCAGAGCTCTCCATTGGCATCTTCTTCCATTTTGCTTCATCTTCAAGGTTGAAGATTCTAAAACTGTTCTTTTCTTTCAACACCTGGTGGTGGTGCTGTTGCTCCTTGCTATACCCTATCTTAATCGCCAGGTTTTCACCTGGCATATGACCTCGAATTTATTAGAGTTTGTTATCTAGCACACAGCGTTGGAGCAATATTGGTATCTTGTCCCCATTTCTTGGTGGGCTGTTAACTCAGGTCTGCCTGCACTTCCATAGGTATATGTTAAACATTTGATAAAAATCTCCTGGAAAACTAGATTATTTTGAAATTAAATAAACAAACAAAAAAAAAAAGAGCACCAAAAAAAAAAAATACAGCTTATAGAAGGAAAATTAGACATTATGATGAGAGTGGAAGGCACCTGAATTGTTCAAAAGTTGAAAAAAGAAGGCAAACATATTGGTTTTGGGGCAGCATCATATCTAATCACTCAGGCGGTTTTCAGAGGAATTTCATTCATGTAACTAGTCCTATTTAGTTCAGAGAATTAAACTTGCTTATTTAGGTGACTATAGAGATCATAAAAATGCAGAGCCGTAAATATCCCCCAACCTGCTGTGAGTGTGCATATAGGCAGGAATTATCATTAAGAAGACAAGCAGCTGCTATGTCTAAAAGACTCTTGCCAGTGATAAACACTGTATAATTCCTGCATAAATTTACAGATTAGAATTTCCAGCATTTTATAAGTCAACTGAATTCTAAGGGGAAAAAATGTATTCCTTTGACTTATTGTTTATTATGAGTACCAGGTATTCATCACAATAGATGAAAAGCTTGCTTCAAATGTAAAAATAAACATTGCAGGCTGAAAAAAAATTAAGCCATAGCAACAAGGAAATATAAAACAAAAAAGCAGCAGTTATGTAAATTTGTAAACTCCTGCTAATTATTTACTGTTATTTTTAAAAAAGCAAAACAAAACCCAAAAATGCAACAACAAAGTTCTGCTAAGATAACTCTCATTTAAAAGTTCTCATATTTATAAGATGAGGGGTGCATAATTAAAATGTATCAAACAAACATGAATTAAATCATAGCAATGGCTTTTTTCATGCTTTGCAAATCATCTACAAGTCAAAATAGAATTATTTTATTGAAGAAAAAAGCAAACACAAAAGAAAAAACATGACTATGGTCAAGCAGGACCAAATTAGATTATATGGACTATAGATTTGAGATTAGGGCACCAACTTTGGGAATAACATTATGAGTTGAGAATCTCAACTTTCATTTAAAAAAACTTTCATTGGTAAGAGCTTAAAAACAGAATTAAGCCTAAATTAATGTCCATATATGCTGATCATTCCAACAAATTTAGGCTATAGCACTGAAATCAGTCATCATGGAAAAAGCAGAGTCACACTCAAGGAAAAGGAAGCAAGTAAAGATGAGGTTTGGTGTCCTGTATTATCTAACATACTGAATTCTTCAGTTGCTGCTGACTTACATCACATCTTCCTTCTTTCTATTTCTCAATAACAAATGCTGTCAGAAATACTATCCTGAGTGATCTTGATTTTGAAACACATTTTTTCCTCATACACACACACAAACACACCCCATTCTATTTCTTTGCTGATGCATGTTTACTATCTACACACAGTCCTAAAGCTCTAATAAAATCAGGAAAACAGAAAACTCAGGTAGGATGAAGGAAATATAAAAATTGGAGGGGTAGGCATAAAAAAGCCCATGTAGCTAAAGTAAATAGAACCAGAAGAATAATGACTTGTAAGAGGAAATGACTATAGTGATCATATTTTTCAAAATATTCAATGTTGAGAGAAAACACAAAGCAACAAATACAACAGTAGCATCATGTACCTGCACAATTGTATCTACATAATCTGAGAACAAATTCAAGCTCTGAATGTGCCAGTGTTAATTTGAAGAAAGGAGCTGCATTATTCTCTGTCACACTCAAACCCATGCCTGTGTAGTAGCACCCTCCTTGTTCTGAACATCAAACATGGGAAAAAAAAACCCATTTCTTCTGGCATCCCTGTGACTATACACCTGTGTCAGGCCAATTCTTTCCTAAAGTGAATTGAGGTGATACAGCCATTCTTTGATAGTGCAGTTGCATAATTTGCACTATAATGTCTTTTTTTTTCTACCTAAATCAAGTGCCTAAAAAAGAAAAGAAAATAGTAGCTTAATAGTCACTGACACCCTTTGCAAGCATTTTCTCATCCACCAGCAAAATAAACATAATATTTTAATGCCAAAAACTCACAGGAAATTTGTTCCAGAATTTTAGATAAATAAAAAATAGAAATGAGTATTGTCCATTTCTAAAGTTTATGATTCTTGTGATTTAATTCATTTGAAGTACAAAGTCTTGCATCTGGAGAAGAACACTCCCATGAAGCAGGGAGAGGACGGTCATGAGTCATAAAATAAAAGATAGGAAATAGAAAAAAGGATTTTCTTTGTCCAGGGGAGCTGCGTTTAGAGCGTTCCAACATCCCATTTCCCCAGATCAGGAAAAACAGAGAGATGGAGGAAACTTTATAGTTGAAAACAAACCATCAAATTCATAAATTAGATTCTGTGATCTAAGAGTCTGCATTTACCAGGAATTTAAATCAGTGACCCATGAGACCTCTTCCGAACTTTTATCTTACATATTTTTTTTCTGATTATTATGAGTAACTGGGGATTGCTGCCATACCACAGAACAGGAACCAGTATAATGTAAGGTCATTGCCTTTGATGTATATTATTTTTATTTCCACATAGTAAAAACATCATAGGTCTTGTGAAGAATGATATTTAAATGAAAAATACCTTTTGATAATTATTCATAAAGCTTCCAACCTAAAAAATGAGGAAATGTTCAACATCAGGCCTCAATGCACAAAAAAAGTTCATGGAACAGCCTCTTTTGAAGTATAATTTTCTCCTAGTGTGCTTTCTTTTAGATAGGCTTGCCAAGAATTTCTATAAAAACATTTTTTTACTGTGTGAAATCAGTGACTGCTTTCCAAATAAAATTTTGAAAAATGTCAGGTAAACATAGTAAGACAATCATGGTTTTGTATTTTGATTAAGGTACCTCAAACAAAATTTCAGTTCAATTACCTCATTTTTCTTGTAATCATGTCTAAGATGGATTTTGTAGTCTCCCCCATGATGTGCTATGGCTATAAAACTGACATGATAGGCAGAATCTGCTTATTCATTTAGGAAGATAATGATATTGTCCCATTAGGAATCATATCAGTCTTGGTATTGAGTAAGATACATTGTTCTGTCAGTAGAAAAGGATGTGAGCAACAGGCAGCTGGAAATGCATTCCCCTAGAGAAGTGTAACAGAAACCTCAAAGCAAACATATTTCTGGAGATAGTACAATGTCATCCTTTCCTCACATGCTCCTGCTTGCAGCCACTCTGGATATTTTCATGATTGGAACATAAATGGACAGCACAAAACACCTCTACCTGACCTCTTCCTCTCTTTCTAGGCAGTATCTAGCAAGAGCTGAGACACGGCTCACAAGCATGAGGGGGAGCTGGCAGCAGCTGCTCTGGTGCTGGAGGCAGGAGAACACTCCCAGCTGCAATCTCTGTTTGCCCATGGACACACAGAGACGAGCCATGTGATCTGGGGAACATGCAGACAGTGGTTTGGTAAACCTCTTATCTAGAAAAAGGAAAGTCTCCTCTCTCCTGGGGAAACTACCAAGCACCTCACAGTACTCAGGGTGTGGGGTTCACCTCTTCAGACACAGGTGCTCAGCACCAAACCAAACCCTGATGGCCCACACAAGCATTGAAAATGACACGTACATGTTCAAATCCTTACCAAACAAAAAATTCAGTCAACAGGAGTAACTCACAACAGCTGAAGAGCAGATGTCTTAGAGTCTTCACTGGGGCCAAAGCTGCAGAGATCAGATTCATTGCAAATTCATGCACAATGGCACTAAGTTTCTTTTCACAGAGCACTTTGCAACTCCACGGTTAGATTTGCCCCTTCCAATGCCAGCTGCCATTCTGACTAATGTCAATTCTTCTGTCAGAGAAGGCAAGTGATCTCATGCTACCAAAGATAATTATTTCAAATTTGTTACTAAATGACTTCTGGTAAAACCAGTGTGATGAACTACTGAACGCTCAGTTCATTAGTTGTCATCCAGCTTGACATTTCCATCTTTCAAGCAGTATTGCAGAAGAGCAAAGATACACAGGGCTGTGCTTCAAAACCTGCAGAAGTAGCCACACTGTCTTAAAGAAAAGGGACTATGAAGGTTGCTGATAATGGGACGTGGAAGATTACAGTAACTCATAGGCAGATAAAAAGTGTTTGAAAATTAATTCTTCATGTGCCCCTTAGACACACAGTTACAGAACTAACATCAATAAAACAGAATAAAAAGATAATAACAGAACTTAAAATAAGAACATAATATTCTGGAGATAGAATAAAAAAAGAATCTTGGCACAAATGACTTGTCTTATGCTGTGGCACTTTAGAAGTCATCCTATGTAAATACTGTACTCTGTACCAATGTGACAGTTGCTATTTATGGATGCGAGTAAATAGGTGAAAGTAAATGAGTGCTTTTTAACTGAACCTATTTAGGACAAAATTCTTATGCAAAGGATATGACCACTATTCTATAATACATTCTATATGTTGTGCTACAAGACTACTTTAATTACTGTTTTCATTACTCACTTTAGTATTTAAGCCATCAAATATTTGAATCATCTTCTTCAAGAGTTTATCAACTGAATTCCTACCTTAGGTACCCTCTGAAAAAAACTGAAGAATGTGATCTATTTTCTTCCTGTCCTTTTAGTTGAACTAACTAATTTTTTTAAATTGTTTTCATTTCCTAGTTTTATTTGCTTATTTTAAAATTTTGCTGTGGATTTTAGAACCCATACTTTCTTGGTCTATTTATAAAACACAAAATCTACTCTAAAATGCTTTAAAATTGTCACAGTCTTTAAAACTTTTCCAGTTTTCTTCTAGAAGACAGATGCATAGTGTTTGCCAGTGCCTGCTTAAGTGTTACATTCATCTATTGCTTCCAGTCATCCTATTTACCTCACTTCTTTTGTATTGTCACCTTGTGTACGTGACATGACATGGAGGACACAAATATCCATGTATTGAAAGAAATGTTTCATGCCTGTGATTTAATCCCTGGGTCTGAAATTTTGTTCCTCTGTGCACTGTTTATACTGATCCACTCAGGGCAATTCCTCTCCATTGGCGTTACAGACTTCAAACTGACTCCCACTGCTTTCTAAGGATATAATTGCCAGCTCCTGAGACCCTTCAGAAATCACAAGCAGAGCAAGCATACACGCTCTGCCACTCTTAGACTTGCACTGCTCCTTGAGCAGGAAAGGTCTCAGTGTTAGAAAACTTCTACAGCTAGTTAAGACTAAGCTTATATTTAGCAAAGGGAAATGTTAGATACTTCATTAAGAATAGAAAATACAAATTTAAAATTTGTAAATACAAAATATGTAAAACTTTCTCAGGACTTAAGTGTCAGCTGACTATTTTGCTTCTAGTTATTAACTGGTGCATCTATATCAGTGATGAGACTTCGGAGCAATTTTACCACCTACTCCTGAAATTCTGCTTCCCTTGGCTAATCTCCTTTGACTACTGTACAACTTTAGTATCTTATTAAGGAAGTTAAACCTGCCAACCTGCTGCCTTCAGCCCAGGTCTTCTCTGAACAGACCCTTCTCTAAAAAAATCATCTTTTATCAGAGATACTCTCCCTTCTTTGTCTTTCAACCCATTTGGGGTTTTTATCAGCAGGACAAGCAGTGAGGATTTATATAAAAAAACAGTTGCGAGAAACAAGGCTTGGTGAAATCTCAGTCTAGACTGAGTACCCAGCTGCTACCTTCAGTTTATATGAATCCACCCTTCTACAAGTTAGCCACTTACATTCTTTGCAGGGGAAAAGGGCTGTGTGATTCCAGAATCTCAGGTGAAGAACTGCTTGTCAATTATAGGCATCTAGATTATAGTCACAGGATCTTCAAATGCAAACACCATAGCCATTAAAGAACAGTGGCACTTTTTTAGAGGCAAATTTGCTGGCCACTTAGTGTTCCAGTACAGTTAACTGTACTGAACAGTACAGTAAGTGAGTTCTAGCCTCCAGAGCTACAGTAAGAGTCCCAGCCTCAATTTCTCTCCTGCTTCCCTTTGGAGATGGATTATAAAAATGCTGATTTCACAGAATATGCTGAGTTGAAAAGGACCCACAGGGATCATGGAGCCAGATCCTGGTCCTGCACAGGACTATCCCCTGGAATCACACTTATGTGCCTGAGAGCATGGAACGCTGTCAGGCTGGTGCTGTGACCATTTCCTCAGGCAGCTGTTCTAGGGCCCAACCACCTCTGGGGGAGGAATCATTTTCTAATATCCAGCCTAAACTCCCCCTGACACAAATTCTCTCACTTGCACTATAAATGAGGCTTCTGCTCCCTCTTTCTAAAGGAGTTTGAGGTTTCCTATCTTCTACATAAGTGTGAACATACTGCTTGTTTCAGACTTCTTTACAGGAAGGATCACTTTCAGCATATAGGACCAAGTGACATGCCTGTTATTAGACTCATACATTTGAATTCGCTGTGAAATCTTCAAAGAGTCTGCACATGAAATGCTAGCAGCACAAATGACAGATTTAGGACCCAACATTTTCTTCTCTTCCTCAAATTTTGTGAACACTGTAAGTTCTCAACTTAGATTTCAGGAGTTGCTAAGATTTTTTTCTTATATAAAGTAATTTGCTTCTGAATAATTTGATGGATCTGTGATCTAAACCATACTTGTAGATTTTTCACAGGGATGACAGACCAGTGATTTCCTCTGACATTAAAAAGTGGCCATTATCTTTTACAGTTTAGTCATTTTCAATATTCAGAGTCTGCATTCATTTAATTCAAAGAACAGACACATATTGATGAGAATCTCTAAACATTTCTACATTCCTGCTAAGATCTCTTTATGTGACTTTGCATGCAGTTAAGTTTATCCTTATCCATATAAAAGCCTGATGGTTATATTTCTGCACAGTAAAACCCAAATAAATACTGAGAGTCATAAAAAGTTCCTTTTATGTCTTTAGGCAGTGTGCTAAAGCAGTGCAGAAGAGGCTAATAGGTTCTGCAAAGCCATTGCTTTTTGCCCTTGTGCAAGTGAGCAGGACGGGAGAGAGAGTGACTGAAAAATTATTGTGACATGCTCTCAGCTGGCCATAACTCTGAAGCTGGAACCACTGTACTCTTCCCTTAAAAGTGACCAGACTAAACACACTAAAATAGCTTGTGGCATCAATGATTTATTAAAACACACACTAAAGCAAGTGACTTTTAAATGTCCAGTTAAGTATAATATGGCAAGACAGAGTAAAATAAAAGGGTTTGCAAACAAATCTTTCCCTTATTCACCATACCTCACAGAGTAGGTACCTCCATTCCTGTTTTCTAGGTCAACAATTGTTAGCAACCTCCTAGACTTTAGCAGATTCTCTGTGGTCTTCTTAGGATCCCCATCAAGCTCCCCCTTCCTTTGGGGAAGCTTCTGCAACCTGTTCAGCAGATTTCTGCCAGCTCCATGCCCCCCTCAGGAGTTTCTGAGCCTGTATTTGTGCAGCAGCATCCCACTCATGACATTTATCACTCCCCATATGTCCTCACTCTCCCCCATAACCATGTTCACTTGTCCTCAGGAAAAAAAAAAAAGCAGTTTCCACACTTTCTTGCTGGTACCATGATACTGGTGCTGTAGCAGTGTGAGAGTGTGAGCACTGATATCAGGCAGCCTTCCTGCCTGCTGTTCAGCCACATTCCTTCACGTACTCATACAATAAAGTGAGTGGGAGCGGGTATTTATCATAGTTATTTCCAGTGACTGGTCTGGCCTGTGTGAAATTAGCACACGGTTGCATGACAACTTATCGTACTTACTATTTTGAAAATCAACATATCATTGACTTCTTCAGGGCTGGAGAGATGGGCATTTACATTTAAGAGTGACTACAGGAACCCAGTGACATCAGCAACCTTGTCCAAAGAGCAATCATCTATTCTCTGTAGTATCCAAGGATGCTGTAGGGCATACCAAGATGGAAATCACTGTTTCTCTGAGGCATAAAGGCCACTGTTCATTGTCTTTTAACACTTCGCTGTAGCAAGAGAATTACTTTGGACAGCCTCAGAGTTGGACTCCAGTAGGAACAGAAGCTTTTCTTTGGAAGTACATAAGAGCCTCATTTACTTTATGGAAATAGAAGTGCCTGATATTGCAAGCAGCAGGAAATAATCCCTCACAAAGTTGCAAGGTGCTGTCAGTCACTGGTATCTTCACTCTTAAAGTAGTAGGGTTTCTCTGGGCTCAGAAACATATGAAGGTACTTGGGGAGATGGGAGCTGTCACTTGAAGTATCAACAAACCAGAGATGCCATGAGAAATTTCAACCAGCAGCAGGCTTTATTTCTCCAAAGTAACAAAAAGAGAACAAAGACTGTGACCTACAACACTGCTCCAGAGCAGAACAAGTCATACATTACAGCCAGCTACCCTGCAAAGGAGATGTGTAAGACAACATGACTGGAATGTGCTATGCTGATGTAAAAAATTAGCTGTATTTATTTTCCTTTTTAACCAAGTGATATTTTGTACTGAAGATTATCTTTCTGAATGTTATTTTTAAGGGTCTGGTGGCTTTCTGCAATTGCTTTGAATTGAAATACTTGTTTAATGATGAGAACTTTTAGCATTAAAAAATAGCTTTACTTGCTTTTTTAAACCCAGTTACATTTTTCCCCTTAACCCCTGTTTGGCTCTATTGCTGCCCTTTATAGCTACATATGTTATTATTTTTGCAAATGTTGCCTTTTATATACTTTTTTTATTACTTACCCTAGTCTCTTAATCTTTTCTGGATATATTTGGCTGTTCTTTTGATCTGGAAGTTTATTTTTTTCTGTGTACAATATGTTCTATACTTCCAAATCTGCTAGACACTAATTTTACTTAATTATCACTCCTTAAATGTTCGCCCTCTTACAATTATTATGTTTTAGGTTCTGGGGTTGTTATAAAATATATTAAAGCATTCATCATGTTTTCTCTTTCTTTTCTGTCTTTAATGGAAAAAAAGAAAAAGAAAATAAAAACATAATGTCTAATTTGTAAATGGAAGGGAATAAAATACATTTAATAGTGTGTTGAGAGATAGCAAATATTTTTAATTAAATTATAATATGGAAAAAAGCAAGTATTTTCATAGTATGGAAGAAACTGCAAATCTTATTTATGCATCAGTTGCTAGATTAACTGAGCTATTTCAGAAAGTTTAAAATTTTAATATAGATAGTATATTTTTATTTTAGTGAATATTTGTTTATGAGATGATTAATTAGACTGATACAGCATAAAAATGAAGTTTAGTGTTTGCAGTCAGGCTAACAATGTAGTCATCATAGGCAAAATTTGCAAAGTCTGAATCATCCATGTAAAGGCCCCCATACCTTTAAGTTATTAACCTTCTAAATTTTCATGGAGCTATAAAAGTGGTGCCCAAGCACCAGTTAACTCTGGTTAACTGCTGGAATCTGGCATTCTGGCTGCACCTGGGGAAGGTCCCACCCTGGAAATTAAGTTGTCTCTGATAGAAGCAGATATGAGACACAAGTGATTGCAGCATCCTGGACTATTTTTGTTCCTGGCAAAAACTGACACCTGATAGGAGAGAAACAGTATTTCTGACATAGAAATGCATCTTCAGTCCCATTCCTGCTCCTGGTCTTGTAATATTTTGTGGCATAAACATGGGTTACACTTAAGTTTTTATGGATTACAGTTAAGTTTTTACTGAAGCCCATAAGTTGCAACTCTCCTGAACATTCCTTGTTTAACAACAGTGTAAAGCACCTCCAGACAATGATTTTTGTTAGATTTCTGGAGACATTTGTCTTTATCTATGTCTCTAAAGGCATCTAGACAGATCAATAGCAATTTCTTTTCATTTCAGAACTATGCACACTGTCTTTATGCATATTACAGGTCTCACAGAGGTTTGTATAGGTCCTTCAAGTCACCTAAAGACACTGCATAGGAGGTCTTGCTTGCAGTCTCTAAGCTTTCACGAAAATTAAAGTTATTAAAATTCTCCACCTTTTTTTTATTCACAATTGTCATTATTCCTAACAACTTTTAAAACATAATGTGAACTGGAAATGAACCATATACTTTAAAAATGCCAAATATTACAGTCTGTATTCCTAAAGTAATAGATCTTATTTCTTCAAGGACTCAAAATTAAAATATTTCCTATTAGTAGCATTTGGTTCAACCTGAACTTGAAACTATCAGTTCATGGGTCACCGTTTATAATTATCTTTTCTCTCTCAGACCTTATTAATCACACAAACCATCTATAACAGACTTTATGAAAGGCTTTATTTTGCACATAAATACTGTGTTTGTATTTACTTCAGATACAAATGGTGCCACCTGTTCCTCTTAGTACCCTGACATTTGGTGCTAATTAGATGGACTTGCATTATCAACAGAAATACAGCGCTGCAGCAGACTTGGTTACCATGGATCCTAATGCACTCAGCATTCCGCAGGAAACTTAGCAGAGCATAAGAAATAAATCTATTCCTGTGTGAACCTGCACCAGTCTATGACACTATTAAGGTACATCCTCAAAGTCTTCTAAATTCAAGGGTAAACACCATTATTATTTCTAAACTTTTATTAATACGTTCTACCACTGAGTCACCATGTAGGTGAAACAAAATTGCCAGTCGATTTTAAACACCCTGACAGTGCTAATGGAAACAAGTCATGCATTCAAGCTGTAAAGGAGAGTAAGTCTCGACTGGGGATCAGCTGCTACAAAAAGACTACTGACATCTGTAAGTGAGAAAAGTCAAAACAATTCTTACACATATGAGTGTCACACTGCTGTGAAAACTCACGCTATTTTTTTCCTTTTCAAGCCTACCTGAATGTACCTAATTATTATACTCCAGGACCTAACAAATCTACTAATCCAAAAGTTGCTTCTACAGAGTGATTTGACATAGCTCAATAAACTCAACAGATGAAATTAAATGAAAAGGAGGAAGAATAGATTATGGTGCAACAGAAGGTGAAGAAAAGATATAAAAATAACAAAGAAATTAAACCATTAAATAAGCAGACAATATAAAAAATAATCTTTCTCCCTTTCTCACAGTGACATGCATCTAATGCTCTCCATCTGTTCGAAGGCCCAACAACTCTATAATTCACAGTTAAAGTAAATTAGAAATTTCTTCTTCAGGCATTAAACAAATTCTTTGGGGTTCCTCCTTCATTGTCAGAACTGTCTGTATTTCTGTCCTGTACACATCTTTGAGTGCTATGGTGCCAGAATTTCAGTTTCTTTCAGTTTCTTTGGGTAGAGTATTCTACCCAAATACTCACACCTCAAAGGAAAAGTTCAGCACCTGAGTTAAGAATTGCACATCCTCTGTTCTGCGAATGGGCTTTTCTAACAAACTCCAAAGGGCAAGTTTGAAAATTAATGCCTTCCCCTTGCAATTAGAATGATTTGCAGTAGTATGAAGCAACATGCTGCAAATAAGGTGAAACCAGGGATAGATCCACTTCCCAAAGCTAAAAGCCTACCAGCACAATTCTAGGAATTATGAGGTATGATACACAACCACACAAGACTCAGGCTGCTATCTCCATGCACGTCCTCTTGCTGCCTCGAGAAGGCTGACCTAGAACAGAGGCTAGACAGAAGTAAAGAATGAAGTAGGGATTTATTAAAAGGGCTTAATGGATACACCTTGGGCAGCACAAGAGCCTGGCCAGAGCTACACCCAAGATGAAACCCAAAATGGTCACAAAATGCATAATTAGTCATGAGGTCTCACACTTTCGTAAGTTTTTGGTCCATTTGCATAATGGGAAATTGTCTAGTTACAGCCCCACATTATGAAGTCCCATCCTCCCTGTTTTCTGTCTTCAGTCAAAAGACAGTTTTATTCTCTTTGCCCTGAAACTTTTAATGGTTGTCCTTGGTCCCAAGCTAGAAAAAGGAATTGTTTTGTCTATCTACTCTGTGAAGAGAGATTACCAACACTTAATATGAAGCTCTGAACTACATACCTAGGCAGCTCAGAATCTGAAAAATATGAAAGCTAAAATTTAAAGCATCACTTTAAACTTCTTCACAATTGAGCTCTATTTAAATTATTTAACCTTTAAAAGAGGAAATTAATTTCAGAATCATCTCATTAAGGTCAATTTATGTCAGTGACATAGACCAAGAGAAGTGGAAGAAAGGCAAGGCAGGTCTAAATGCTTTTTATGAGGTAGTACAATTAACAAACCACTGCACACAACAGATAAACAATCAAACAGATAGATAACACATGATTTGGGACAGGATAGAAGTAACATTTTATCCCCTTTTTTTCTCTCTCCGTTTTGGAAGGTATGAATGGACAATGGGCCTAAATTTGCATAGCATATTTCTCACAGCGTATATTACTAATCTATCTGTATTTGAATTACCAGTTCTTAATTTTGGGAACATTTCTGTACCTAAATTATCAATTCCAAATGGCAGTGAAACCTCACAGCAATAACACAATGCACAAACAAAAAAATCTGAAAGTTTGCACACGGCCTAACAAAAAGTAAAATATCCTCTGACTGACTGAAGACTTTGCTTTGTTTTGAGCCCTGAAAACCATTCAGCCTCCACAATCACCAGATGCTTCTCCTCCACCAAAGGAGGAGAACTCAGCTCACATAATTTCACAGCTGGAAGTTATCTGTGTCCACAAAGCTGTGTGCATTCTTATCTCAGTAACCAAGAGTTTGTCTGTTGTATGGCATGAGTACTGCAAAGTTAAAAAAGAGCTGCTTTAACACCTGGCCGAGCAAAGTCTATCGATCAGAAAGAGGGGCTTGGTTTAAATAAATGTAAGAAGAATATGTACCTGGTTTGGTGGTAAACATGGCAGTGCAGGACTAGATGATCTTAGAGGTCTTTTCCAACCTTAACAATTCTGTGAATCTTTGAACACAATAGTCCACTCAAATAGGGGAGGACATTAAAAATCTTCTTATCTAGGAAAGCTTATGTTAAAGATGAGACTTCCACAATTACCAATGTACTTTGAATTAAAAATAAACCAAGGACAACACTTCTTTCTTGAACAATAACTCATTAGGAACCAAATATGGTCCATTTCTGATGTCATCATACTTCCAAAAATGAGTCTTTAAAAAAAGCTGAATAACCTATCCCTGTGATATATGTGCAATAACTCATTAAAATTTTCATCCTATTTTTTCAAGAGATAATAGGCCAGTATAAAAGAAGAGCCATATATGTTCAGATTTTTGGAAATGTTTAAAATAAAAAAGTTGTACAGGAGCATTAAATTTGCATTTTCACACTGTTTAATTCTCTTTTAGGAATTGATATAGCTGGCTTTCAGGAAATACATAACTGTTAAGTGGTGAGTTTACCCAGTTCCTGCCAGACATTCTACTTTTACAACCATATCTTTGATTTTGAGGAAGAGGTCAAATGCCCAATTTAGATAGTTTCTGCTGAAAAACAAACCTACAGGAGGATGAATCCATTGTCCAGAGACATGGAAAACAACAAGACATGAATGACAATGTTTCTATCTGTGGGATTCATCATAATCAGCATGTCATTCATACACACTATCATTGTCTTCACCAACTGTATGCTAGATAAATATTTACTGTTCATGCATGTACTGTACACAATAAAATAAATCACTGCTCTGATAAAGTATATTTTTTTTTCTGGGTCCCCAATGATACATTTTTGTTCTCACCTTAAGCTATGGACTTATGGGGACGGTTTGTTACAGTTACACTTCACTATAGAATGTAGTTCCATAACAGTAAATATACTTTCTGAAATACTTAGTAACATTTGGATTGTAGGGAAAATGGTAGAGAAAACCAGGACTGTGTCAAAAATGTGACTGTTGCATTTTAGAACTGAACCAGTTTTAAATTTTTGGTTACATGCATTTGATTTTTATGTTAGATAACACACTGTAGTATTTTCATTGGATGGAATAAGAGTTAATTATTTTTACTTTGAATTGTAAAATGGACAGGTTTAATTTCAATTCCAAATGCCAAAATCCTTTTTAAAATAGAAGATTGATCTTCTTTGCAGTCCTGCTTCTCAAGAGGATTTCCTGAATAATAAATTAAGAATAAAGGTTTTGACCCTAATTACATTTTTCCCTGCCTTCCAAAATAGGCTCTTAATGTGTAACAGCAGTCATTTTAAATGCTTTCCTTTACCTAAGACTAGGAGTGAGGGAGAGGGGACTGGGAAGAGTTCTCCTGAGGTCTACCAGTGCATGCCAACACAGAGAGGTCCAGCCCTAAGGCCCAGCTCCCACAGCATCAGGTTCCTCTCTGCAGGCTGCCAGCTGTGTCTCTCAGTAACTTCTTCAGTCCTTCACCTCTCACACAGACTTTCTATTGTGAATTGAGGATCAGTAACACAAAGATTAGAGACAGGAGAGGGCACTAGAAAAGGCAAAAGTTTTTTTTTTTCCAATATCATCCTTTGTAGACCTGCATACAGATAGGGATTAAGAGAAAGGAGATTTTATACAGGAGATTAATGCATACTGAGACATATATACATGCATGCTGCAAACCATGTTAATATTCAAAAATTGAATGCTTAAGAAAGTACATCTGTATGAATGTCAAAACCAAAAGAATAGGGTTATATCATCATCATTTGATCAGAAAGTCAATCACATATAAAGTTGAAGAACATATGATCAATGAAAACTTTTAATAATACATCTTTTCCAATAACTCCCTTCTCTCTAGGGAGTTATCACAAGAACACAAAGTGCAAGCACTTAAAATGACTATTTCCTTGTGAGATTGGCTATGGAACATTTGTACATGGGGGGAAAATATATTTAAGACATTCTTTAGGTAGTCATAATCATTCATAAGATCCTTCAGCTGTAAAATCCTACTGAGTTCAGTGCAGTCCTGCACTAATGCATAAGTGGCTCCATACAGCCTACCTTGCATGACTGGAGCTGTATTTCTAAATATTGCACAGCAATTTTTTGAATGCATAATTACCCCCAATATGTTGCTCATAATGTAATTAATTCCTCCCACTGAAATAAAAATTAAATTACCATTAAAAACTTTTTTTAAGAAATGAGCACTTTGAGAAAATAAAATAATCATAAACTTGTTGGCAAATTAATCAATAAATTGAACTATAGTGAAATGTACATAGTCTTATAAAACAGTTACTAAAGACTTGAACATAATGAAAATATGATAATTTGAAATTTCACATAGCCATATTTCAGGCAAGCAAATATAATGATGAAGCATCAGCCAGAGATACTGTAAGTGACCAGCAAGAACAGAGCACCCCAAGAAGAGAAAGGATGCTGGTCTTTATGTGAATTAATTTTCTAGACACAATTTGAAATACCACTACAAATAAGCACCTTTGAAATAATGACCAATATATGCTCAGATGCATCTCTCTAAAATTGAATAAAAGTAAATACAGAAACCAAGGAAAACATTAATATAGGATTTTTTTTTAAATTATTATTATTTAAGGAGTACTGTAAAAAGGTGAGAAAGGTGGTAAAACCACCATTCATATTCTAAAAACAATATTTTCTTTTTAATAATATCACATATATTACTGCAACATAAAGCATTTATGTTAAAGGCTCCAAAAGCAAAAGGCAACATGATTCAATACTACAGTGAAGAAGGATACAAGAAGTTTTAGTTCTTTTTTGCAGAAGAAAGATTCATGTTAAATGAGAAAAAATAAATCTATATATGTATATGTACATACACTGGGGAAAACAGAGCCACATTAATAGAAGACCAAAAGAGTAATATGCATTGTAGTGCACTCTCAAAAACAATTTTGCTTTCATTGATACTAGAACATATCAGAATCTAGTATTGCTGAGATCAAATTCGTGGCTGGTTACCGTTTTCATAGGCTGTTCAAACTTCTTGTCTCTATTTCAAGGTTCTGTTCAACTTGACTACAAAGCTCTGCTTATTTTCACCCTACTCATAAGATCTAACTCCTGTCTTCTGAAGTGAAAAGCAATGTAGCTTTCATCTGATCATTCCTTTAAAGCTTTTCTTATCTACTCAGCCTTTGATTACTGACCACTCTGTGATTTCACAAAGAATCAAGTTATTACTCTCATTGGGGGGCCATATCCTCTCAAATCTCATAACTACTCATGTCAATAAAGCAACACTCATGTATAGCACTGAAGATCTGGCTATACATCCTTTGTATTTTATATCTGTGAAACTAAGTTGCAAAATCTTTGGTCTGGTGTTTCAAACCCTGTTTCCTTTATTATCATCATAAATTACATATAAGATTATTTCACACAGGAATGGGTAAAAGAATTTCAGATAAAATGAAAGTGAATTTAAAAAATATCAGATTTTTATACAAAATATAAAAGATCATTTCTGAAATTGAAACAACTGGACATGGTGGTGTTTGGTCAAAGGTTGGACTCAATGATGTCGGTGGTATTTTCCAACCTTAATGAGTTTGTGATTCTAATATATTCTTCACAGTGGTTCCGTGAATTGCAGAGATTCAAGCAATTGCAGATATCAGTTGCAGATATCACTCTTCAAGCTAGCATTTAGAATGCTCCTAAAACTGCCACTTTTAGAGACCTGGTCAATTTTTCAAAATTTAAAAGGAATAATATGAATTTGTTTCTTGTTTGCTGTAGTTTCAAAAGCCACAGTCAATTTAAAAAGTTACCTTGAAGTGCTTCTAGTGCTGGAAATTATTTGTTCATTTCAAGATGAGAGAATAATTGTTAATCTACCTGATAGTCTTTGAAGAACTGTTCTTTCTAGAGTACAGCTCAGGAAAAAGTCTACCAATAGTCAGAATGTACCACTAAGAGTGAAAAAGCGCCCATATTTTCTGAGCCAAACAATGTTTATGTGGCACTTAAATTTCAGTGGACTTGCACAAACAGATTTATGACATGCAAATGCCCCCACTCTTTTCTTCTTCTTTGTTTGAAAGAATAGAATGAGAAAGTCTATTCAACAACAAAAACTGAAAAAAATCTATCTGTGGCCCAAATATATTCTTTTTAAGCACATGGAAAAGTTAAGAACAGATTGGAAACAAGGGAACTCTGAAGAGAATGACCTCAGCACACCACCTGCCCCATCACTGCAGAGCTTTGGTGGTATTTGGATCCTTTAATTTTGTGGGGTCAGGTGGAATGTATGTAGTGCATAGACTTCCCCTTTCACTGTTGTACATTTTAACCAAGTAAAAAATCAACCAAGACCACTCTTGGCTGCCAAAACTTCGGTAAATGCAGAAGTCACAGTAGAAAAACCCCAGAGCATTAAACATCCATTGTCTACTCTTACTACCAGACATACCACTAAAGGAATCACACCTCCTTCCTGCTTTAATAAACTGAAAGTAATTTCTTTTCCACAGGGTATACAAGATCACAACAGCAGCTGTATTTGTCTCAGTAAAAGATCACACACATTATGTAGATTCATCAAAGTTTTCAAATCCTTAATTTCTCTGTCTCTTGGTATCACCTCTTCACAGCATAAAAGGATTTCAGCCAGAAAAATTAAATATTAATTTTTTTAAAGCAAAACCTAAATATAAAACAGAAATATAAATCTTTTTCAAAAAGTAATTTTAAAAGACTTCTGCATAAGTCCACAGGCTATTGCATCCTAGAAATCTGGGGTATTATCAATAAGCAAATGGTCACATATACAGATCTGAGGACTATTTTCTGATAATCTGTGTGCCGAGGACTCTCGTGTATTGACTGCCCTTCTGCTTCTATGTGTGAAAGTGCCTGTAAGAATGCTAAATCATCTCTTTAATTAAAAGTCATAATTAATATTTTAAAAATAGCATTATCACCAGGATCTTACAGGAACAGGGAAGGAAGATTGCTTTGTTGAGAAAGTGATGATCAGAGCAACCATGGAATGGAAGCCATTTCAGTTGGTTTGAGCAATTTAAAAGTGGGACACCTGATCCAATTTAGTAATCTAGGACTATTTGCAATCTGTAAAGAGAATGGGCATCCCCACAGGGTAAGTCATACCACTCTAAGCAGTTTACTGAGACATATGGAGGCGGCCTGCCAGAAGTTGGAGAATTAAGTAAATCCTTTCTCATGAGCTCCTTCCAAGTTCAAGCCCACAAGCCCTAAATATGCATCAGTCCAGAGTCCAAATCATTATACCCAGTTAAACCAATGCGAACCAATATAACAAATATACCTTTTGTCCCCTGTACCCTGATTTTAACACAAATTAAGGACACCTGTGCTTCTACCTGACCTTGCATAAGAGCCCGTCATACAAAAACACCTAACTCAAATATTGGATGCAAATAATATTCTGGAAATACTGAACTATAATTGGTACATTTAATGGCTATACTTAACCCTGAAAGCCAAATTCTGACCTCCTTTCCTACACTGAATTATGCCAAAGTTCATTGTGTATGTCCCATTGATTTTTCATGGGCTACTTTTGCTATAAAATTCTACTTGGTAGATTTAAAAGCATCTACATCTGTTTACGGGTGACCAGTCTGAACTCCCTTTCACAAAAGATGAGCAATCACTCATAAATCAGGGATTTTCATGGGTGAATAATTGCTCAATGTATTGAAAATGTCCATGATATAAAAGCAATCCTCAGTATTTCTATTGCTACTTGATGAAATGACGAAATAACTTCATTTACCCTTACTATGTATATAATGAAATTAATAAAATTATGAAAATATATAGATTTACTTCTGGTTTTGGTGGTAACTAAGATCAAAATAAGTTGAAATCTATTTTAATATCAAAGAATTAGTATAGAGATCACAATAGAAAGATGAATAATTTCTTTTGTTTTGCCATTTGCTTTAACCTTTTTCTCATATTTGTTAAAATGCTTATATCCTATAAATCAAGTAATAACTAATAGAGAAAATACTATTCTGTGGGAACTTCTGCATCAACAATTTATTTGCAAGTCACTCCATATTCCCTCAGAGTCTTTGTGTCCAATGGATGTGATTGGTAGCAAAGATTCCACAGTCAGCTTGGCTCCTGCTAATGCTGCAAATCTGACTACTGTGATTTTTATGTCAGATTACTGTACTCGCTCAAAACAGCAATAGACATTTCAGAAATATAAATAACATGTCAAAACTTATTTTGGGTTTGTGCAGAAGATACATTTCAAATGGGAATCAAGAAAATGGCAAGCAACAACAAAAGAAAAAGAATTCCCCTTTCTAACTCCCATTCCTAAACACACCAGTTACAACTCACAAATCACAAAGAGGGAGAGCAACAGCTATTTCTGTGTACTCTAAAGGAGTCCCTCCTGAGCCTTGGTGCCTCTTGAGAATTGGGCTAAATTCATGTATCTCAACTGCATCTGTGCTGGTTTTCTTAATTTTCTGTAGGTCTCATCAAGAAAAGAAACTACTTTAGGAGTGATTTCATGATAATGGAACCATTACTCAAACAAAATAGCAAGTCATTGTGCCTCTAAAAGATTCACATTCTGGTTTTCAATTAGTCCTATAAACTTTTCAGAATGTGACTGCATACACATATGAATAAATTTACTTCTTTCTATTAATATTTTTAGGGGCAACTATAATTTCAAAGAGATTAGTTAAGAAAATAAATAATATCTCTGAAAAGTTCCTAGGTATGCATGGTTTTTATTATACTGCACCATGATTTTTTTTCAGTGAAACAAGCAGCTCATTTTGATGGAGCAAATTTAAATTAGGCTAATTGACACAGGTCTCTATACTTTTGGAAACTCTTCCATCTTTATTTTTAGCAGCACAGTCAGACGTTATAGGCAGTTAAAGGCTGATTAGGTTTGCAGAGTAGTTAGAATTCTAACCATACAAAACAGGGGGAAGACTCCTTCTGCGAGGATGTGCATGAAGAAAATTCATAATTAAGATTTTTGTTGCGGTTTTATGAAACTGCCACATTACATTGATGTTTTATTAAAGGACCCCATTTTGCTGTTCAAAGACCATAATGGATGCCTTCAAGGGATTCTCTGGGCAAAATCCTGAACAAATCTCAATGGAATTGTGACTTCTTTTGTTAGATTTGAAGCTGAAGTGATGTTTTCTCCCATTAAAACATCATGTAGTAAGCAACTTTGTTTCACATTACATTTCCATCTGCTTAAGCATACAAACACAAACAGGTATCTACTTGTATAAGCACACACAAATACATACAAACACAAAAAGAAGACTTCCTAAATTTTTGTTAGCTTGAAATCAAGTATTATCAGTCTGTGAGATTAATGGAAGCAAATCTAAGTAGATTTCATTTAATTCTTACTCTTCTCTCTTTACACTTCATCATTAATGCTGCTTTCTTTTACTACTACTGTTTTGCTTTTCTGAAAAAGTGATGTTGTATATTGTCTCTATTCAATGCAATTATTGAAAGAGTATTCTGCAATATCTTTGTTTGATTTCCAGATATTTGTAGTCATCCTTTTGTAGCCTTCTTAAGGAAGACAAGATCTAGAAATCTACATTAAGGTGGGACTGACAAGTAATAGCTCAACAACCAAGAGTCAGAGCTAAGAACAAGTCTGGTCAGTTCACATTATTTCTAAGTAATGCTAAATCTTCAACTACCAAAGACTGGTCCCCTGGTAAGTCAACTGGAAAGTTCAGGATATGGAAAAATTCCATATAGGATGTTAAATTTAAAGTAGGGCAAGAGGCACAGAGTCTGCCATCTCCTGAAACCACCAGGCAAACCCTTCCTCTTGAAGAATAAATAGGAATCAAAAGATGAAAGAATACTCTCTCTGCCTTTACAGTTTTCTGTTGGGGCACAGGGATGAGTGAAAACCTTTCCATCTCCTCCCTTCTCCTCCCCACAGAGAACCCAGATTAAAAGATTACTGAAGATCCCCAAAAAGATTATGTCTCATTAAAGATGCTTTTACAGAATATAGAAAACCAACACCTTTAATAAATATGTAAAGTAAGGCTTCTTGTAACCTGTAGATATGGTTTATTTAGATATGTAGATATGGTTTATTATTGGTAGTGCTCCTTTCTTTTCCATTTTGTTGTAGTAGACGAATGAGTTTTCTCTGCAAAGGCCTTTCTTCTTCCTCACGTAAAATAGTTTAAGAGTAGTCATTGAATTATTGTTTCATGTTTACTAAGTTCAAAAAATTTGGCTTACTAAGCCAAATTTGATATTTTCTTTAATCCCAGAAAAGTCAGAACAAGAAGTCTCTAATATTTTTCAATGAACTATTCTAATACTGAGGATTTGTTCCATGTACACTCACAGAAACATGCAGAGCTAGCTTCAAATCAATAGTGGTAAAAAAAAATTTACTTTTTCAAAGTTTAGGTGAATCATTGCCTTCTGTATAATGGCAAAAGTCAGAAAAGAAACACACAGGCAAATTCAAAAGAAACTTATTACTTTATGTATCTCCAGAGCACAAATTCTTATAGGAATAAGAAGCAACAGCAACCACAAATAAACAGGATTTCAAGATTCAAATAAACTGTTCAAATTATTAAAATGCTAGACTGCAATACTCAGTAATGTATACGAAAAGAAAACATAAGAAGGCTTATGCCCTTGTGTAATTCTTAACCTTAAAGGAAGATAAATTCCTTTCATACTTCCAGTGCTTAAAAGACTGCTCATTTTGCATTAAAAGAGAGAAAGGTTTTTCACTATTAAGCATTTTCTAGGATCTTCATAGGGAAAAAATTGCTTGAAATTGGATTAGGCCAGTAGCATCCTCACTTCAGGCAGCAAAAATTTATAGCTATGAATAACTTCACTAAATAGAGAACAGGGATATCAGTTTTGTTGTTGGGAATTACAAATGTTTTATGAGAAAAAGATTCAAGTACCTCCCATGTAAGATAAACAGTAAGGCATAACAAACTACATCTTAAGCTTGAGAAAACTTTACACCTATCAGTTTGCCTTTTAATATCATTGGAGAGAGAGATTTTCAGATTGTGCCTGTATCTTGAGCTTTTGTATTTCTTTCAGTGTACTACTGTCTACTGATATCACAACATCACAGAATCACAGAATCAAAGTTGGAAGAGACTATCTTAGGTCTCTTTAGGATCATCTAGACCAACTGTCAACATGGTACTAACATAATCACCTCTAAACCATATCCCAAAGTGCCACATCCAGATACATCTTCAAGACTTATACAGACAGTGACATGATTTATAAATTGGACTGGTAGGCAAAATAAAAAGAGAATCTTATTTTCTGCAGTGCCCAGATAAAAATACAGGAAAATTAGAATAAATGGTGGTTTACATTCAGTCTTCAAGTTCTGAACTAGAGACTGGAATACAGAAGCACAGAATCACAGAATGGGTCAGGTTGGAAGGGACCACAGTGGGTCATCTGGTCCAACCTCCCTGCTCAGTCAGGGCCATCCCAGAGCACGTGGCACAGGATTGCATCCAGACAATTCTTGAATATCTTCAGTGAGGGAGACCCCACAGCCTCTGTGGGCAACCCATTCCTATGCTTGGCCACTTGCACATGCCTCTTATGAATTGAGCTGAAAATCAGGACTAGGACACTACACACAAAATATCAGAGAAAGACCACTGCAAGGAAAAATGGCAGTGGGAATGGCTGAAGTTCAAGGTTTTCAATATTAAGCTGTAAACAACTAAATGTAACAGCTCTTATATTCCTATTAAAACTTGGGGATTCATTCATTTTTTTCACTTACCACCATTGTTTCAGAGCAGACAAGGCCATGAGGTAATGCCTTTGGCCTCTCAAGGGAAAGATAAATTCATGGGTAGGATATTCTTTAATTTTTAGCAGAGATAGAAGATCATAGTAGACACACAACTGTTTTGAGGGCTGTGGTATGAAGAACCAGCCAGGATTTCACTGCTGCCTGTCTTTTGCGCATGAGAGGCCCTGACAAATGAACTTGGGTGTGTTAAAATATCATTTGCAATGCTCAGAGTCTAAATTGGGCTGGGTGTCATTCCCCCATTCTCTACTTATCATTTTCCTTAAATCACAGGTGGTTTATTTTGAACTTACTATCACCACCAGCATTGCTTGATTCAGTTTACTTAAAATTACCATATTTTGGGTACTTCTGTTACCCAACCCTTTAAATTTGGTTTAGATAAGCACAGGGATCATGATGAATTGCCAGTTTGTTTCAGATCTGCTTCTGTTCAAGTGGCAAGCCACTTTTAAGTGGTTTTAATCAAGAATTCTATCACTCATATGTACTTTGCAGAAGAATTCATTGTTTTTTTCCCTGCCAGTTAAAATGCATATGCAACTCTTATATGAGGCCTCTCATGTCTTTGTCCCATCACTGAGTACCATGTTAACTTTTTGGGCACAGGAAATATGTTTTCCTTCTATTTTCAGGTTCAGAGAACATACCAGACTTTTTTATTTCATAAAATATACAGATAACTGTTTCAAATTAGAAATTATTTTGGATCAAGATACAGCCTATGCATTTCATACACTACTTTTGGTAATTCATTTTGGCAGATGTGATGAGGCTGAGATAAGTCATACAACCATCTGTGGTAACATTTAGATCTTCAAAAACTACAACACATACACTAGTCATTCCACCTGAAGAACTTAAATAAAAAACCTCTATAATAAAATAGCATCCACTTAAAATAACAATAACAAAATAATCCCTTTCCAGATGTGGGTAGCTGTCTAGCTGTGATTTACTGCTATATGAACGAACGCCAAGGAGCAAAGGATTAGAGTAAAGAGCTATCATTTAGCTCAGTGAGGAACTGAATAGTACCCCTTTTTTGGTGAAATATGTGGTAAAAGGCAGAAGACTAGGCATTGCTGAAATGACAGAGTGAATGCGTGGCTCTGATGTGTGGCTTCTGCATCAGTTGTATCTGTGACTTTTGAAGTCCAGTGCAGTAGGTGAATTGATGGTGCAATACACATACAATAAATCTGATGGTCCAGAAATTGCAGGAATCCATGTTCTTGGAGACTTCACAGTGCTTCTGTCTGTCAAGCCCAGGACAAGTGAAGCGCTGGCACACAGAAAGTTTGGAAGGGCACCCTTATAAAAAAGGCTACATTAAAGTGTCAGCAAGCAGCCAGAAATCTTGGGACAACAAGTGAAAAAAAAGCTAATGTTCCATGGGGAAAATATTATTTGGTGAAAGAGACTGCCAGGAAAATAAAGGTACATCACAGACAACTTATGTATGTAGTGCAGAAAAATTGCATAGTGCTGCTGGCACTAATCACAGAGATGATGGTCACAGCCAGCAATGCTGGGAGTGGTAGCAGTAATTAAGGAAATGAGACAAGGAACCCTGACATCAGGTAAAAGTGTCTACACAAGAAGTAACATAAGCAATCTGCTGTAGCCACAGAAAGTAACACTCTTGTAATAAACTTTTCCAGTAACAGCAAGAAAACAATATTTCATAGAGAAGATCAAAGTCAGCTGCTGATGTGTCTGCTGTATTAGGGGTCATGACAATTGCATTTGGGTATGATGCCTGAGCAAGCACGTTTGCAAAATCTTGTGACAATTACTTCAAGTTTTTGCTCAAACTTTATAGAGGCTTTCAGTTTTATAATATGATACAGGATCCTTCTTTTACCCATGGGGACAAGTAATAAGAACATATTGATTTGGTTTTTCCTTCATCCTCAAACACATTTTGTAAACTAAATAAGGAGTTCAAGACTTGACCTATCATCAAGACCTCAATAGTTTAAACATAAATTTAATTTTCACTGTATATACTTCAGAGTTAACAATATGAAAGTTATCATGATGCACACACTTGCTAAAAAAAAATCATACTGACAACTACAGATGGGGTGAGACAGTCATTGAAAACATAAATGGAATTGAACCAGTGTCACTGTTCTTTAATAAAATCTGTACCATCATTGTATTTGTGCAAATTAACTACTAAATTTCTCATATATTGTCCATGAATTTTTTCTTCAGGTTTAAGAAAAAATGTCACACTTTTCTTACAACTCAGCAATATGCATTGGAGAACTGAAGGGAGACAGAAAAGTGATGAAAAGAAAGCAGCCTCTTTCCATCACTTCTAGAAACAATTTACAGATAATGTTTTACTTTCACAGTTACCTGTGCATTTCTTGATATTGCTATTTCTTTTTCCATGTGATCCTAACTTGCATCCAAAATTCTCCTCCCAAAATTCTGCAAACCAGACATTTCTTCGATTGTTAGCAAGTGTTCTGCTCCGAAAATATCTATCAAATCCTACATTGAAGAGAAGTGAAAGAAGCATTAAAATATTATACATATAAAAATCGTACAAAAATACAAATTTAAAGAAAATATCAGATTTCTTATAAATATAAAAACAAGAAAAAGCTTCAGACACAAACTATTTTATGAACACAATAGCATCTAAGGATTAGATTTCATTTCAATTCACATAAAATCATGGGGTAGCTCTTTACTGAACAAGAGGATGTCCAGGACACCTATAATTTTGTTTCTATTTACATAGTTAATGACATCAGTTGAGAAACCAAAGATTCCTACTTAAACCTGATGATCACCAGCCTTACCCCTGCAATCCAGCTGTCATAATGAAATCATGATTAATGCATCCCATCTAGATTATCTCCTTACAAGTATTTCACTGTGGCTAAATTCTCTATGTAACATCAATAGTGTTCATTTTTCCTAATCAATTACCAGTTTAGCACACTTACCCAGACATAAGAGATGATACTACATCCAGTACCCTCACAGGAATAAGGTACTGCAAACCAACTCCCACTTCATCCACAAAGTAAGAATCTTTTTTAAAACAATAATTTCTTAAAGTAAGTTTAGGAGTGGAAAGTGGGGCACAGATCAATCTCCTCCCCAGAGAATAATCTGATTCATTATCATTCATCCAATACTTATTTGTCCCAAAGAATGACCAGGCTATGGTTAAGAAACTCTCATCTCCAGGTGTCATTATTAGACCTCATTATTAGACAATTACAAGATTACCTAATTGCAGATTCAGCATCTCCTCATCTCAACAGATATATTAAATTATTTTTTGATCAGGCCAACTCAGTTGGTTGGAAATACTTTCCTGAATTCCCTGTAATCAAGGACTACATGATTTTTTAATTCTTTTTAAAGAGACCTAAAGTACTTGAACTTTGACAGAAAATGAAAGGTTTGTGCCATATGCATCCTTACCATCTATGGATGTTCTTTTGGGTAGAATGGTTACTGCTCCTTCTGCAATCTCCTCCTGCTGCTGGACTGGTGAAATTTTTGACCCCCAGCTGTCTGACCCAATCCAGAGGAAATGTCCAGACTGATTAGCTTTTTTGGCTGCTTCCAGTACTCTCCTGTAAACAAACAATAAATGACCAATTAAACAAATTCCATTTACAGAGAACCTGAGAGACTCAGCATTTATTTTGTCTATGCATAAGCTTACAATAATTAATAAATCTATAATTTTCACAGTCTAAGGCATATTCAACAATAGCTGTAATGAACTCAAGATACAGTAATACACAAGTTAATTCATTTTATCTTTAGCCATATTTTTCTAGCATTCTTATTGGTGTCTTCCTTTTCAGTTGCCAAATAATTATCTATTAGCACTGCACTCCTAGGATCTCGGAGAAGTCTGGAACTATACAGAATAAAGGACCAGCTCACTCTGTAATTACAATTCAATTTCTTATCATCAAATTTCCAAGAATTTTTACATAGGATTGAATCTGAAGCTTCTTTGTTAGTCTGTTTTTCACCAGCCAACCAAACATCTTTGTGAAGATGAACATTTTCAAAACACAGAATGAGGAAACAGGCACCTAATATCGTCTTCATTCGCAAACATGATCACTGCTCGAGCATTTGGAGTTTCCAACAAGCGCTTAATGATCTTTTCAAATTCTCCTGGTCTTGGTTCCCGAGGGATTTTGAGTGACTGAGCAATGCAAACACCTCCTAGGGAAAATTGAAAGGATAAAAAAAGAATTTTAACACGGTAAATATCCACACTTCAAATAATTCTTAGCTAACCAGGCAAGCAGACAAGGCAAGGTGATAATCTGATATACAACAGCACAGCCAAAAGTAACATTATCTATGTGTTTCAAAACATGTTTTGTACAGGCTTACACACTCGATGCATTAAAGAGTATAACACAATTTCCTCTTACTTTATCTTTTAAGTAGATTGTTAAACAACATTCTGAGGCCTGTTGTCAAGCACCATGCTCTGGCTCAGCTGGACCAAGCTCCCCAGACCTCCCTCATCTATGGCAACTGAGAACCCAGCCTTGCCACAGCACTGCCCTGAGCCATGGATCCTCCCTTTTACAGTCACCTTATGTTCAGGATGTGGCTCCTTGGTGTCAGGTACTGTCACACACCTCTGCTTTCCCAGCAGAGAGTATGTAGCAGAGAATATATACAGATCGCTTTTAATTGTTATTATGACATTCTTAAATGTCTTCATTATTTAAGAAGCTGTCATTGAATATTCTAAATTACTAATCAGCAAATGAACACACACTCAGAGATTAAATTTGTATTTCTTCCTGACAGAGGGTACTGATTGAAATCTTTACATTTTACCTGTCAAGTAAAAAGGGCTGATTTCTACAGAAACTTAGTGATTTCTTTTATCTTTCATAGACCAAATCAGGGGAATCTCTACTCTCCAATAATAACACTGTGTTTTAGCATGTAAGATAAAATTTTCTTGAGCCTGTTTCAAGGATCATTGAGTCCATATTGCTATCAGTTTCCAATACCATAGGTGATCTTTCTGATTGTTTACTGATTTGCTTATTTTAATTATTTTTTCTCTAAGAACTATTGCCTGATTCTCATTGCTACATTGAACACCCATCAGTGATTGTTCTTGATTTTTTTTATTCCAACCATAAGAGCCTATTGAGGGGAATCTAATCACTAATAAACCCAGAAAATTAAAAAAATGAGAAAATATTTAGCTCAGACCAAAAGAGACAACTTACTAGACAAACGCAAGCAAATTGTACATTTTGTATCCCTACATCTAAACACTTCTACACTGAAATTGTTTTCACTGTGAATAAGAATGTGTTTTAAAATAATTGTTCTATTTTTAATGAGTTTTAAAAGAGGCACTCTATTTTTAATGAATGCTGGTATTTATCTTCTGATGTATAAGATCATTTGAGACATGTACATTTCTTTGCATTGAATGCAGTTAGTCACATTTAGATGGCTGTGTTGTGTATGGGGAGGCTTTCCAACTTTCTCATCATCTTATTCCTCCTATTAAAATGTTAGAATTTTGTTTTTCCAAAGTACTTCACAAATTAGGTTGATGAACACCTCCAGTGCTAGGATTTGAACAAAAACAAGGGTCCGGTCCGGTGAAACTTGGCATGTAGATTAACATGAAGGTGTTACCAAGGTCCCTTGTGTAAGCTTTCTTAAGATTAATGTATTTAATCCTTAAGCAAAATAAACAAAATAAAGGTATGTATGTAGGTATTTTTCTTATTTTATTCAAAATTTGAGTAAGAATGGTTCAAAACTGTCCCAAATCTGTCTGTGATTAGGAAGCACTAAGACAAGGCACTTTATGACCTGCTTTGACTTTTTGGTCAGCCTTGATTTGGTCAGGCAGCTGGACTACCTGTTCATCATAGTCCCTTCCAACTGAAATTTCTATTCTATTCTATTCTATTCTATTCTATTCTATTCTATTCTATTCTATTCTATTCTATTCTATTCTATGTAATATTTTAAAAATGTTGGGAATTCATTATCAGATTTTGTGCTGCCTTTGCAGAATCTCATTGACTTCAACAGCTCTCTGAAGAGGCAAATCCTAAGTTTGAATCACGTTTAGACATGGCATAAATGAAGATGGAGCTATCAACTGCCAGTGTAAAAACAACAACTTTCAAATTATATCACCCAGTTTTAGTCACAGGCAAGCATATCACTTTTTTCAGTTATGCATCAATTACTTGAGATGTTACATTATTATTTTATTCAATTGAGAAATTTATTCTATAGTACAGGCTTTTCCCAAATTCTTCTCTGCTTTACATGAAAGAAATAATATTTGCAAGTCAGAATACCTGCCACTTCTAACAAAAATTGTTTGTACATAGGTCCTTACCATCCATAAATAGCTCAACAATATAACATAAATAATTTATATGCTATAAAATGGAATATAGACCCTTTTTATGGCAACAGATTTTTTCAAATTTTTACAAATATCATATCCTGTCCCCACAAGATGGAAAACTCATTTGCCAATAAGCCTTTATTGCAAATGATCCTTATATTTACCAGGTATTTCTCAAAATCTAGTAATGAAAAGATGGACGCTTTGCTGTGAAAAGCTTTAACCAATTATCTAAGCAGATATTAGGCTATAGCAATAGACACTTCAAAGTCCTTTACTTTCTTAAGTACCAGGGCTGAAATGTAAGAGAAATATCTAGCAGAAATCCTGTAAATTTAGCAATCAGCAATTCACTGTTGGAAAATAAATGCTCAAAAAAAAAAAAAATAATGCAAAGCTCTTAGCTGTCCCCGAAGTCATTCAGCACCAAAAGTAAAACAGATCCTAAAAATGATATAAAGGAATATTTTGTTACCTCATACATTTTGTAAATGCATTTTCCAACTACTTCTATTCATGCAATGGCCCTTAAGGAAAAAAAGTCATTCTACCCACATAAAAATCAAATGCAAATATTACAAAATGCATATATATAATAAACTACATACATCCATCTACAATTTCTGTGAAATGGATATCAAGCAATGAAGAACTGCAGTATCTAAAAATGTTATTTTCAGTGAAAATAGTGTAGAAGAAACATCATTTCATCATTACAGCAGCAAGTTCAGTCATGACTGTACTGTTCATCTTGGCATCTCTGCATTGAAGAATGTGTTAAGTACTACCAGGAACAAAATAAAATGCACTTCAGCCTTGTTGCTACATTTATAATTAATTGTATAGGCTATCTCCAACTCACAAAACATTTTGTATACATCCTTACCTATATATTGCATATACAACTGTTGCTCAAAAAAATAACAGGATATCAATTTTCAGTTAATAATGAATTGCTGGAACCACAAAGGTATTCACAACATTACAGTGTCGAACCTCTTGGCACCCTGCTGCCTTTGAAATCTACAGCCTGGGCTAAGTGCCCAGACACAGAGAGAGATAAGCCTAGGAAAAGTATTCCTATGAGCCAGCAAACTAAATAAGGAATAATTATTCCTCCAAAATAGGTTGCAGAGGTACTAAAAGCACAAGTTTAAGGCCAGTAGTTAGGATTAATCTCATGAAGTGTGAACAAAAGAGAGATTTCCCCAAATCAAGAATAAATAGGGCTTGAGAACAGATGTCTCATACGTGATGCCAATGGATTTACCACTTGCTGCAGAGATGCCAAAGGGCAGATGGTTCAGACATCTAAGGTCTCAAGAGACTTTGTGGCTCTGAATTTTAAGAACAAATTGTATTTCACTCCATCAGCATTTCTGACTGACTTGGCATGATGACTGCTTGTCTCTGTTGCTGGTTTCTAAGGTCCTTCATTGTCTGGGGATGTACTTTAAAAAAAAATGCATTGGTCTAAATTTCCCTTGGCTAAAATGATGATAAATATAGCATTCGTATAAGGAAATGAGAGCTAACTTTCCTCTTACTGAAAAGAAAATTATATGTTTAAGCCCCATCAATTAAAAGGACCCATGATGAGGCTTCAGAGAGTGCTGCACTAAAGTTATTGAGGTAAAGAAGGGAGACAGCCAGACAGACTAATTTCGGGTAGCTACTACAAACAGGTACCCAGTGCTACATAATTCATTCCCTAATTCATATATGACACAGGAGATGAAATTAACACTTTGCATCTACCACACATTTCAAAGACATTAAGAGGGCATTGAAGGAATGTAGCTCTTTGGCTACTGTGGAGGAAAATAAAGTCTTACCACCAAATTCTGCTAACTCTCTTTCACCTGTTTTCAGATTTGTAAGCTGAGGTTGTCCTCAGTCAGCTCAGAGCTTGATTGGAGGAATAAAACAGTCAATATGAACTACTTTGTGTCACTGCTGACAAGAATCCATTTGTCTTCTGTCCAGCAGCTATTAAGTGCCATACCCAGCACCTGGGGCAAGGGGATGATAAAGAGGAGAGCAGAGGTGGGAGCTGGAAATCAGGCTTAAGGCAGGAGCTGCCTTATTCCTGATAAGGGGCTCAGTCCAGCCCCTCCACACCGTGGTTACAGCTGGAAATTCATGTGCTTTTAAAAACAGACACATAACCAGACTTGGTCTACAACGACACATTTTTATCTGTATTGAGATAAAAGTCACATATTTTAAATATTGTTCCAGGCTAGGCTTGCTTTGCTTACAGGTAGTCTGTAGCACACAACTTGTGTGAACACAAGTTATTACTAAACAAACATAACCAAAAAAAAAAAAAACAAAAGTGACATATTTGAATATATTGTCAGTACATTGGATAAATAACCCTTTTTTGATGGTCTCACAACAATGCGACAAATGGAAAAAAGATGGATAGATAATACATAATATTAGTAGGTAAACTTAATCATTTGTATAATAATAAGTACTGATTTTTGCCTGTGTGGGTTTTGAAGGCATGAGATGCCACGCTGACTATACGAACTTGTGTGTCAGAAGATATTGAAAATGTATTTGGAAAACAGCAAGCAGACTTGGTAGAAAACTTGCACAAATTAATTTCCTGGAAAAAAGACTGAATGGTGAAGCTCAATGCAAATAACAAGGCTGAATTTTCTCCCACCCCAGCTAGGATTCAGCACTACATTATGAATCAGCTAAGTAGGATATATAAGAATGGTCCCAAGTTTTGTATAAAGAAAGTTGAAAACAGTTTTCAGTTCAAGTGATCACTGCTGGGATCTCAATCATACTACTCAGAACCATTTTACCCTCTAAACTATTTCCCCACATAAATATAAATAGCCTTACCATTGTTACAGGGAAGGGATCAAGTGATACACTTTGACAATCTATTTGTCAGCATAAAGAGCTATTACCCACCTGACTCAGTACACAGCACTGCAAGTCAATTATTTCATGAGAGCTTCATCACAAATCACACTGTTCCTCAAAAGGCTCAAGACAAATAGCCAGGCCATATCTGGGATCCAGTCGTAGCTGGCAGGAATTTCTCAGCTGCCTACATGCCCTTTTGTACTATGAGTTATAGGTCACTGGTCATTAGGCCAATCAAATTTAAATGTAGGTCTGTGGAAAGTTTCCAAAAGACATTACAGAAACATGTGAAGGCAGAAAAGTTCCTATTCCAAGTAGGGGAACAGATGTCAGAGACCCAGAAGAAGCCCCAGCAAGAAACTCCTCTGAGACCTGCAGGGTGCTGCTGCAGGCAGACAGAGCCTCTGGAAGAATACTGCACACTCCCAAGGATATGACATGACACAGAAGAACATAAGGAAAAACACACAAGTGCATTTCTCCTTCTCTTCCAGTCCTTCCACTGGTTATATTGAAAGTCTAGAAAATCTAGACCCAGTTATATTGAAAGACTGTTCAAATTGCCAGGAACCTAGATCAATATGAAGATCATTGGAGTTACTAAAATCTACAAGATGATCCAAACTCTAGTTCTGATGACAAAAATCAGAATATTTATGTCATTTAGGGAATCTATCAAGACATTCCTTTTATGCAAAAGTTCACTATTTCTTGAACTTGGATGGTAAGAAATCAGAATGCTAAAGAAAAGGTTCTGCATGGGACCTTTACTGGTGCTGATAATAAGTCACTTCTAGCAATTATTATTGAAACTAAAACCAACCTGCCATCCTCTTGTGTCTCCCTAGATTCCCTTAAGAATAATTTTCTATAGTATGAGTAAACAAGGACTGACACCTAGGAAGACAGTTAAAACTTAAAGATAAAATTTCTCAAGCAAGAATTCAAAATTAAATGTCCTTAATGCCAAAGTGCTATTGCTAGGAGGTCTGAATGCAACCATGTATTTTATTCAGAGCTACCTTTACTTAACTACCCCAAGAAATTATACTCTCATTGATGCCACTGTGCAGACTTCAGGGTAGTTCAGCTTAAACAGTAACAACCTGAGCATTCAGCATGCTCTGTGCTTCCACCAAAACCAATGCCATGGCATCTTGCCTGCTATTCACATTCAAATCTGGTTAAATAAAATCCCATTCCAATGCACCTCTTTGTTGCAGTCACAAACTACCTGTGCTACAGAAATAAACCAAATTCTTGTGGCTTTTCATTTCCCCAGAAGATCACCAAATACCTCAGCAAAAAATTTACTGACTTACTTCTGCAAAGGCAGTCAACTCTTCAGCCAACAGTGGCAATACTTTTTGATGTAAGGTAATAGAAAGAAAATATTTTTTTTAAAAAAGTAACATAAACAGGAATTTATTCTGAATTGACAAAAGTGGCACTTAATATCCAGTACTTAACTATAATGGAGGATGAGAGATTGTTTTATAACCTTTGAACAGACAAAACCATTCTGCATTTCAAACCCATATATTGGTATCTTATTTCCTTCACTTAAGTAAAACTGCATCTCCTCAAAATCCCTTAATATTTATGACAAAGATTTTTCTTATTGCACAAGCAGGTTGGTGTTGCTTTTTCACTAACATGTGAGTTACAATTATGAGCTTTTCTACTCAAAACTAACAGCTATTAAGAAATCAAAGTCTCTCCTTTTTTATTACAGTGTTTTAGAAAAGGCTTTCTAGCAAATGGCTTATTGTTGGGTCTTCCATTATTAATTTTTTTTTGCCAAAAAAACAATTAGAAAGCATTAAGCAAGACCATGAATGACACACGACATTCTGATAAATACAACTCACCCATTCCTTTTGAACCTGTTTTTCACAATCCTACGTGTACACACAGGCATGCAGCCATGCATATTTCACAAGGACATGTGCTCACACAGATCCTTACACTGTGGTCGAAGCAGATGCTAATTCTAAAATAGAAAAGGAAAGAACAATCTCATGTAGCTCTGCTGCTACATGAGACTGACCACTGGCTACTGGCTTCAGTCATCAGAGTCAGTTTCTGAGGTGACAGGAAACAGGAGAGATCTGCTATTTTGCACTTCCATTCTGAAAAGTAAAACATACTTTTTCCATATTTCTTTTTTTCTTCTCCCAGAAGAGACAGTTCCAAATGTAGCACTACAAATTCTGTTAACACCAGCATCTGATGGAAAATAACTGCAAAGGATATTCCCACCATTTCCAGACCTACGGATTTTTTTTTCACATTTGAAAAAAAAAACCCAACCTACAAACAACACATTTTTTATCCTTTGATTTTTAGTGCTATTTGTGTAAATGAAAGCCAACTTTCACAGCCTTGAGAGTGAAAGGAGTGAAAGACAAAGAAAAATCTGTAGTGCAGATGTTTATGAATGGGTAAAAATCACGTAGACACTCAAAAAAAAATCTGACAAGAATGAATCCTGGAAGGTTTTGAGAGAGGATGTTTCCTCTCCACAGTGACTCCATAGATAATTACTTCATAAAGGATATGGGATGCCAAATCAAACTCCAAAATAGTGCCATTGAAATAGGCCTCCACTTACATTTGCTGGTCAGCTGTTGCAATGCTTTCAGAGCTATATCTTTTTATCACCACCGTGGATATAAGTATTTCCCTCTGGGGAAGCACTGTTCTTGCTGCTTAAAGATTTAAAACTCGTAGATGTATAATATGAAAAAATAAATACACTGTTATTTTTTGTTTTCTGGCTACATGCAAGGTACAACCTTAATGAGGAAAGAAGACCCCAAAAGAAAAATTTGTGGGTTTTTTTCTTTTCTAAAGATCTGGGGAACCTAGGATACAAAAAGAAATTTCATCAATTCTAAAATATTTTCAAATTATGCTTTTAAAGTAACATCAGTTCTGATTTATATAAAAAATAGCACTAAATCAAAACCTGGCACATGGCTCCCTAAAGTATTTTCCTCTAAAAGTAAATTTGATTAAATATAGCCCTAATTCTTTCCTCCATTTCTCTACACTTCCCCATATTAATGAGCCTTACTACTTGCAGATTTGGATTTGATATGCTAATAGTTGAGATGCTAATAGCCAATTCAAAGACATTCTAGAGAAGGTTCAGACATAAAAATCAGTACACCTCCAAGTATAGGTCCCAAGTCACAATCCACAATAGTTCATAGATGATTGTGAAGATGACACAGAAGCTTATAGCTTTCTTTATAAAAACGTTTATCAGGAGAAGAAAGTCCTCCACAAGAACGACTGAATTTTGTTAAAACGTTGATTTCTAAATAAATATAATCTTTCTTCTTTTAGGATACTTTGCTTCCTGCAGGCCTCTTTAGTTTACCAGTTTTTATTCCATGTTCCACCTTGTTTATTTTATATAAGGTGTTATAAAAGATTGTTTTCAGTTAAGTTGTCCTGGGTTGCCTGATTTCAATAGTAGGCTGCTGTCCTACTTCTCCCTTGCATGCTTCTTAATGGAACTATAATGGTGTTCAGGGATTGTATTCAGTCACCTCCTTTGAACTGAAATTCTGTGCACAGGCAGCAGAACCCAACTTTTAATCATACCTTCGAAGAAAAATAGCAGCTGTGATTAATGTTCTCCTCCTGAAACTTCTTGATCTGCTTTGTAAAGACTTTCCTCTTTTTTGTGGTCATAAAATAATCCCAGTTTCCCTGTATTAAAACAAAATTTTAAAAGCCCTTTTGCTTTTTGCTATCTTCAAGAAAATATGTAGAAAAATCAATTTTTATCTTTCTTCATGTATTTGTGTAGCCCTGAAGTTTAATATGAGGAATTTATTCTCAAAATTAGGTATGTGTTATTTAGATTAGGTTATCTCTATCCATCCAATACTTATTTTATTGTAATTTGAACTATCAAAATGGCTTGCATATAAGGAATTACTCAATTTTAATGAAGATAAGTCTGAGTTTGACTGGGGATATTTGAGCTTGAGTGTAACATTCAAAAAGGGCCTCAACTTGGAAACAGAAATTCAAAAAAATAGCCTCCAAAAATAACTGTCATCTAATTCTTTTTCTGAAACTGCAAGAAGATAATTTGTTTCTCAACATGAAATTATACACACAAAATTGTGAGAAAAAAATCAAGAAAGATCACTTCTGACAGGGAATCTTGTAGGTAAATCAAATGCCAAGAAAGTAAATATGATACAGATTCACAGTCTCCCACAACAAAATGGAGATTCACAGGCAGAAAATGCATTTACTGAAAAAAGTCTCTACATAGCCTACACTGAAGTTAAGCCCTTGCTAACATTATTCAAGTGCCTACTTGCAACCTGGTGCTCAAGAGGCTTTGTCTACTTCCCTGGAAATTTTCATCAGGAGCCATGCAGGAACAAGCCGAAGTTTCCTTCTAAGTCATGATTATCTTGCAGAGATAACATCACATATGAGGCATTCTGTTCATCAATTAGACCAAAAGAGAAAGATTTTTTCAGCCCTAAGGAACAATTTTCATCATCTACCTTGCCTCTTCCACTTAAGAGGGATTAGAATATTTTTCAAAGGCCTAGCTTAGCTTTTGGAAAGGCAGTTTAATTAAAAATTAAATATTTTGCACTTGTTTGAAAATATTTTAAAGTATGAAATTACTTAGTGATTGTATTTCTTATTTTAACAATATTAAAACATTAAGATAAAATGGGGTCTTTTTGGATAGTACAAAAGAATATGTCAGCACTATAGAGACAAAGCAATTAAATGTTTGAGAAACAAATATTTTATTTTCTATGTGTATTTCTGAAATTTCACAAAACAAATTTCAATATTTAATTTCTTTTTAGTACCAGAATATTCAATATAATGGAAATAAATTTCTGAGTGGTTGCTATGTAGTGAGTCAAAGAATGCTACCCTGTAATGTCTGGAACAAATGGTTTCCATTAAATGCACATAGTTAAAAAAATAAGCATTTTAAGACATGAAGGGTAGCCCACACTGCTGTAGAAGTTTCTGAAATTATTTATAATCATCTTTAAAAATCATCTGAAAGAAAAATTCCCTCTTAATCTGTTTTTAATGTTTCTAACTTCAGTTTGTAAACAACTCAATCTGGTTACACCTTTTCAGCAAAAGAGATGAACAGACATCCATCTCCATCATGCTTCCAAACACGCTAACTTATATATTATTAAATTTTGTTATCAAGGTATATCAAAAATTAGGAAGGCTGGCTTTATTTCATTAAATATCTAGGCAGCAAGTTACATTTTCAAAATTCATATATCTATCTATATCTATATCTATCTATTTTGATATTAGCATCTAACTATCTGACTGCAAAGTTCTTTGAGATCTAGACACTTGGGAAAGAATACAATTAGGATCTAAAAATATTAAGGAAGTTTATTTGCTGACTTCTCACCAATGTGGGTAATAAAAAATTGAGAAAATAAAGCTAAATCTTTTTTATGGCTTCAGGCCTTTATATTTCTTTACACCATTTGAAAATATAGTGATATTAAGAATCAGTAATACTTCTGTAACACAGCAGTAAAATGAAGGAGTTTGTGACTCTGCTGGCATCCACATATATAAACTTACAGAAGTCTACATTAATTTTAAAAATGTAACTGTATTCAAGTTTGCCACACAGATCCTGTAGATTTAAGAAAGTTTGCTGCACTATCTCTATGCATTTAATACCAAGGGCCTCCTGTATCTGTGCATTTAGTAACGAGGGGTAAAATGTCTCTTGAGAAGAAGTCCAGGAGTGAGCAGATCAGCTAATTGGCATTTCCTGAAGCATGTTGGGATGAAGGATTAACTGAATTCATAAGGGTCTAGAGAAAAAAAAAACATTTGAACAAAAATTACTAACCAGGAGACATCCTCAGACAGCTGCAACAGGTATGAGAATTTATAGCTGAAGGAAGCCACTGGAAAATGTTCAGAAGACCTATGCATGCAATCAAAGAGAGATTGCAAAATGAACAGAAGAGGTAAGGCAGGTAACAACAATGCAGAAATATTGGGACAAGAGTAAAAGCAATGAAACAGTTTTAATAATAAATGCTGGAAAGGTACTTGCCTGTTCTTGGACAAAAGATTCTATGTACACATAGCAGTGCAGGCGCTCGGTGAGCAGCTGCAGAGAGAGCTTCAGGTTGAGCTCTGGGGGGACAGGAGCCTGAGGCAAGAGGCAGTGAGCTGGTGCCAACCTTTTGCACAACAAAGGGCATGGGGACCTGCATCACTGCCAGGTGACTGGGCACTCAAAATATAAAAGACAAAAAATCCTTGTCTGACTGTGGAGTGAGCATAGGGCATGAAGCAGGGCATCCAGGTGGTCTGACAGGGACTGGGATGGCCAGGGAGGAAAGCTACCTTAACATATAAAATAAATTGCAGAAATACAGAAGTGTTTACTTTTATTGAATATCTAATTACATCTGGTTTTTTCTTTGTTTGAGAACATAAATATCAAATTAATCTTCTGAATTAATCCTACCTTGTAAATTATACAGCAGACATATACTAAGGATTCTGGATAGGAGGCCTGATGAGTAATTTGATATGGATCATTATTTCTTTAGCAGTCGAGATGCTTTATTGGGAAAGGACCAGGAAACAGAATTAAATGTTATGTAGTCTATCAATAGTTGTATTAGGACAGGATTTAAACCTAATTATCCTTTTTTCAGATTCTAGAAACATGGCTGCATTTTCACTAACGTTGTGAAAGGAACAAAGGCTCTACATAACATTAGTCTGAATAATGTGGCAAGGAAGCTGCTATACATGCAGGGAGAAAGAGAAAAACCTGGTCTTTCCATGCAAGTGCACAGCTAATGTAAAATCTCCTGAAAAGATTGGCAGCCAGTGGGAAGAAGAGGTTTTGTTCTAGTCCAAACACTAGTCTCAGCTAGAATATACAGATCTCGCTCAACCCCATCTATGCTACTCAGTGACATCAGATGAGTGGTTGCAACTCTGTTCAGAATTAACACCACAGTAAAAGGGAAATCTAGATACCTCTACTAATGTAGCTATCAAATGGAAGAATGGCTTAAGACATGGAAAACAAAGCAAACACTAGGAGGGTTGCTGGACTACAGTTTAATACTTGCCACAGAGCAGCACTCTTCTTTGTTTTACCAGAGATGAAAACTTTCAACTGCACTGGAGGTTTATTTCCATCTGATTTAATATTAACATACTCCAGATATAACTTATTTCATGCAAATAATACCTGTACTACAGTACATTGTCATTAGCTGTAAAAGAAATGGAAGGAAGTGGTTGCTTTGTCACAGATTACATATTCATGGAATATAGTAGCTGACAAAAGATGTCTGCATTTCACCCCCTTCTAATACAAGGTTTGATAGATCCACCACATTTTTTAGAGAGTGAGATGAAAAAAACATGCCAACAATGACACAAAAAATATAGTCACCAAGTACAAAATTGCTTTTATGAGCATTGCACAATAGTGGACACTATTATGCCATTAATACAAGATGAAATAAAAGCCTATTTCAGTGTGCATCTAGTCTCCTCCACACAGACCTTTGATCAACAAACTATCTCATCAAGGGCCTGAAGGATTTTTCTCTGTCCACACTACTCATCTGATCACATGGTTTCTGTAATTTGAGACAATTCATCATATGTAACATTTTTAAGCATCCTCCCTTACCTTTTTCTTTCTCCCAAAAACTATCAAAATTATACCAGACGAAAATCTATTATTCATGGAGCACTTATATGTCACATATTATAAAAGAAAAATACAGAAATACATGTTTTTAAAACTAATTAATTCTGAAATGTAATGCCCATCAAATCTGTCAAAAGATGTAATGGGGAAAATTAAGGTACTTCAATTTACTCTGGGTTATATCTTGAAAAAAGATATATGATTAGCTCCATGTACTCATGAGAAAGAAACTCCACCTTGCAGTGACAAAAAAATCCATTCTATTTTTTCACAAAAGTAGTGAGTGAGGATAAAAAAAAATGACGATAACATAGAAGACAAAGAGAAGATAACAAAGCAAGTGAGGACTGGAGAGATGTGCTACAATCACTCATTGTTCAGTGTAATGCACAAATAATAGTGCTGATCCTAAAACAAAATCTTTGGCAAATGCCTACTGCTAAAATAATAATACACCTTTGTTTGCAATGCTTGATGATTAATCACTGTCAAGTTTTGGAGTGGAAAAAAATTAGGAATGAATCCTTTATTCTCCAGACTTTCAAAGAACTTTCTTGCTCTGCTTATTTAAAGAAGTTTCCCCAGTGAAATACATACTTCTGCTATGAAAAAAGTAAAGGAACAAGGGTCTTCCAAACCCTTAATAATAAACCTACTAAGAGAGTTTGCATTGAAATTAAGTCAAATGTGTATTTCCAAATCCCAGAAGAATTCAATAAAAGTTGCTAGAAATTTAAGTATTAAAATTTTTACTTTTTCATATTCTGATTTCTGTTAGCAGCCAAAATAGTACAACTTTGAGAATATTTTTATCTATATTAGAAAGATCACAATCAGCCAAAGATGTCCTAAGTTCCACTGGATTCAGCGTTTGAAGAGACAGTACCCCCTTCCCACCATTTAGAAAGTTTTCAGTGATGGAAGGATGGAAAAAAGGAAATAAATGTCAATTGTGTGCAGGTTTTCGCTGGAATAAAGTTAAATTTCTTTGTAGTAGACTGTGCAGTGCATGTTTTGGATTTAGGACAAGAATAATGTTGATAACACAGGGATGCTTTCATTATTGCTGAGCAATGCTTACACAGAGCCAAGGACTTTTCTGCCTCACACCCCAACCCCACTAGCAAGGAGGCTGGGGGTGCACAAGGAGTTGGGAAGGGACACAGCAGGGGCAGCTGACCCCAAGTGACCAAAGGGGTATTTTAGATCCTATCGTGTCATGCTCAGCATATAGAGCTGGGGGACATTTGGAGTGATGGTGTTTGTCTTCCCAAGGCACTGTTATATGTGACAGGGCCCTGCCCTCCTGGGGATGCCTGAACACCTGCCTGCCCATGGGAAGTGGTGAATTAATTCCTTGCTTTGCTTTGCTTGTGTGCACAGCTTTACCTTTTAAACTATCTCAACCCAGAAGTTTTCTCACTTTTACCCTTCTGATTCTCTCTCCCATCCTGCTGCGAGACTGAATGAGCAAGGGGTTGTGCAGGGCTTCGCTGCCAGCTGAGGTTAAACCACAGCAAATAGCAAAAAGCAAAAGAACACTCTGAAGGGCACAAATCTGCCCTCTTTTTTCTTGTGCTTGTTTCTTGCAGAGGGTCTAACTTATTTTAGAACAGAGTAGCCAAAAAAATGAAAATTAAAGGAATATGGGGGGGAAAAAAAGAAGATATTAACTGCAGAATACTACTCCTGATAGCTTGTCAGAAAATAAATTTAATTCCAATGAAGAATGCAACATTATATACAGATACCAGTTTAAGGCACAAAAGTCACCATGTAGAACATCTGTTTACAAGACAAGTCAGGGACAGTGACCTTGCTGTGCTTGTGCATTTCCACACAGTGCCATGTGCACACAAGGTCTACTGGAACCCATTCCAGACATTTGTGCACAATCTGCAAGACATGCCCAACTTCAGGTTTCAGATTTAGGCTCCTTGGATGAATGCGTAAGGATCTCAGTGTCCAGATATAAACTCATCTGAGTTTTTGTAAAACTATAAAATGTTTAGCCTGAACTAGGCCTTTTCACAATGACAATTTTATTTCTTGATAAATAAACCAGTCATTGGCAAGTTTTCCATATGAAGTCAACCATGTGCACAGCTCTCCTAGTAACCAAAGCCTAGCCATTTTCCACTCAGACTTCCACAACTTTTCCTCTCCTTTGAAACTTCTACTTGCTTCAGTTACAATTCATCTCTTGCATAGGTAGAAAAACATGAAGCATAAGACTACAGTTGGTAGGGAGGAGAGGACTATAAAAAGGCCCCTAAGCATCTTCAGCTTCTCTTTTAGTCTCCTATCTCCAAAAATACATTCCCAATACAGCGTTGTTCTCTGGAAACTCTCTCTGGATGAGAATACCTACAGAAGAATTACAGTGCTTCACAGAGCCTGTGTCTGTTTCATACCACACCTCCCCTCTGTCTCACAAGTGAAACAGGACAGGAATGCTTAGTCTCCTCACCACTACAATTGTGGTCAAGACCAAAAGTACTTAAGGAAGGAAAAGGATATGTCATGAACCTAAAGAGATTCCAGCAGCAAGTCTTTGTTGTAAAATCCCATCAGGAAAAAGGACATTAAGAGCACAAAACTATGTGCAATAGAATTAGCTATTGATCGGCTTTGTTTGATGCTGATTTTCTAATTGGAAAATAATATACTAATATCCTAGAAATCACCTTTAACCATCTGTGTGGCTGTTAGATTCAGATTAGTCCTTAAGAAGCTGAAGGGCAATGCTGCAGATGACAGAAGTCCAGAGGCAATCCCACATGGGACTTCCTAAATTGAATTCCTGCTCTCACAGTGTTGCTATGCTTTCCTCCAAGATGCATGCCTCAGACTGGCATTGCATGCCAAGTTTGACTAGGGCATAGTGAGAACCTGATTTAAAATCAAAGCCAACAGAGGATTTTTTTTTATCAAGACACAGTGAAATGATGCCTATGGCATTGGAGAATTTACAATCAGTCTAGGTCCCTGAGACAGAAGCAGTGAAATTAAACAGACAAGGACCTATCAAATACTAACACAAGGACATGCACATATAACTGCCTTCTGAAGCTGTAAATTCTGAGAAGTTATCCAGATCATGTCTTAATAATTAACTTTGATTTTATTCTCAGAGCTAGAAAGGATGAAGCCCAGTTTCTCTCAAGTGCTAAATCTAGTGACAAGCAATGGAAGGCATGAGAAAATATTTTAATTATACCCCAGACTCCCAGTATTTTCCCATTGAGCACCTTCAAATTATTTTCAGAATATTTGTCAAAGTCTCTCTTCAATTCTTCTCGGATACTTCTGTCTACAAAGTCAGGGTCATCCTTTCCAAGCATGAATCAGTATGGTGGGATTTAAATGACTCATGGAAAATCAGTTTTCACGGCAGGATCCAACTGGAAAAAAAAACTGTGATGTAACTTTGGGTATGCAGAGTTTCCACTCCACTAAGAGATGGATAGCAATGCTCTGTCAGAAATAAGCCCTGTTCATTACAGGAAAACAGCATGTCCCTGGGCAGTTACAGTGGAGTTTGAACACTTGGCTGGTTTCACAGAATCTTCAGAGAGAGATGAAAACTCTCACCATCACTTCTCAGACTACATATGGGTATCAATTACCTCTACACATTTTTTTGATAATTAATAATGAAAAATTATAAATTTAAAGAATACATGATTTGTTGCATTATGTCACTGAAGAGACTAGGAAAAAGGCCTATTATTATAATATTATTATTATGATGACTGAAGTCTAGAATGGACAAATTTTTTTTCTTCCAATAATGTTGTATATGTGACAGGAAAGAATACTGTTTTTCATCTCTGCAGAAGGATTTAGTTCCATATTTTTATTTGGAATAGTCTTTCTTTTTTTTTTCCCACATTTGTGGCTGAAAGTTCCCAGCCAGCTGTCATTTAATTAAATTCTGCTAACTGAGCTCACTGGATTTACAGTTGCAAGGGAATCTCTACTGGAGAACAGCCATTATGGGTCTGACCAAAGGTTCATCTTCCCTGATAGTCCTTTTCTGGCTATGACTCATAGTGTAAGAGTGGAAGAATAAACACATGTGCTCACACATTGTTCTAGCCTTCAATAATCTCCAGCTCAAGGGCTTTTTCAGAGAAGGTGCCCTTATGCTCATCAAAAGTCCTTGCTAGAATTTTTCTTCATTAGTACACTTAGTCCCTCTGAACACAGCTAAAAGCTATAGTAGATGATCCAGAGGTTCCCTGAGCATCAAGAAGCCTAAAGTTTACAGTGCCTAAAGATCAATTTTCCTTTACTTTTTTTCATTATTACAGTCTTAAGCTCCAAAAAATATAGTTTGATCCTAATGCCATGGCAAAGTCTTCCCAACACTCTATGTACTTTGCAGCTTTGCCTTCTTGTCAAGCTGGTGGTCTTATTCATCATATATATCCATCACTTTCCCCCTCTTTTTGGAACAGATCTGCCAAGTATATTTATATATATTTCTATGTAGCTTCCCAGAATATTCCGGTATCTAAAACTGTAGATATATTTTTATATCCCCATATGTGCGTCTGCATATTTTTTTTCATGGACCCCAGAAAACTGGCCAAGAAAAGCAGCATATGCAAGAATCTCAATGTACAGGCATATATGCACTTCTCTAAAGGCTGCATGGAAGTTTTTTGAAGTAACAAGTTCTTTAGTTTCTAGGACAACTGAAATCAAGGACCAGATATATCTGACAAGCAATTCAGTACTCTAGAATCAAGAGAACTTTATTTTTTTTATGAATGACTCAAAACACTAATTACAGAGTAATCCCAGACGTATTTTCTTAGTGACTTTTTACAGTAGCCTACCAGTTATCTGGTACATACTGAACCCCTTCTTACTATATATTCAAATATGGTGATTTTCTACATGTATTTCTGTTTGTACCTATCCAGTAACTGCAGTGTTTTAAAGTTCTCAGATGCTGCAAAAATATTTCCCCATGCATCTAAAATATTTGTATTTATAACAATAAATTTAACAAGACATAATTGGTTACTGATTTGAGTTCACCAATTTCATTAAGTTTGCTTCCAGAAGTCCTATTTCATACTGCATAGCTCCCTCTGAAGTCACCAGAAGGGTTTCATTTTTCATAGTTTGTAATGTTCATTAGATATTTATATGAAAAATGAGAATGAACTATGCTACAGTAGATAGAGCAAAAACAATTTCATAGGGCAGTAAGCTCTCATACTCCAGGGCATAGCCCTACTAGTAATTTATAGGGTTAGGCAGAAGATTTGCTCTCCAAATTATTTTGAAGATAATACAATTAAATGTTAAGCACCTTCCATCAAACCATCCATTCAGTTGTAAACTGGATAAAATACAGTATTACAATTTCTTTGCCTGTATCTTTGTGAAAGCAGCTCCCTGCCTACCACCCTTGCTTGAGTGACATCCACAGCAATCTTTCTCAGTTCAAACTGCTCTCAGTATAGTCACATAGTCAGACATCAATTGAACTTGATGATGATAGTTTTTAGGATTTAAAATGTGTTTCCTAGCCTATTTACTTCTTTGTTTTACTTTATTCTATTTCCTACACCATTTTTCTTTAAGGTAGGAAATGACCATTTTGTTTCAAGTGAGCAGGGCAAAGCCTCTGTGTATTGCTTTCATATTTTATACACCACCCTGAAATACACTTATGTTTGAAAGCATAAATTATCTTCTTCACTCATTTTCACATGGACTCTTATGTGCAATATCTAAAATCGTATTGATCAAATTTATCCAAGGCTTGCTGTAAATAAAAAAAAAAATTCCTTTTTAAATGTAAAAAGGTTAAACATATAAAATACATGTAATTATCTACCTTGTTATTAATAGACTTCTAAAAAAATGTTGGAATAAGTAAAACCCTTTGCTCACTGCAACCACTGATAAAAGAAATTTTACCAGATTTAACGGTCTCTAAAGTTCATTATTCTGATTGTCCATTTAATTCAAAGGTGCCTTGCATTTGTTTAAGAATGTATCTCACAAAATTCCTCATCTATAACTTTCTCCTTTGGGTTGCATCACACTTCTGTTAAATAGGTTCAACTTCATACAGTGGGAAAGGAATAAAAATAAAGGAAAGGAGAAAGTGATTTAAAGTTTCCAGGAGACTCCAAACTGAATGCACACAGTAATATAAGGGCCTTTCTCACTTCAGTATAGTGCAAAATAGGCCCTTCACTCAATATAGTGCAAAATCACAATCCAAACCCAGAGTGCAGCACAATGAACTGTGAAGGCTTGGCCATTAGAAGTAGAAATAGCCACTCTTCTTGTTTCTCATTTCTTGGAGAAAAAATGAGTTTGTCCAATTTTAAATGCAATAAATAAGTCCGGCAATTTATTATCATCACTCCCTTCATCCAATAACCACACAGTAACCACTGCAGCTGGCTTTTACAGGTGAGAGGGCTGGAAGCAGGTCTTGTGGACCATTTCATCAGTATCAAATGAGCTGGGGTCAGCTCCTCATGAAGAGACAAGCATGAACATGCAGCGAGACAGAGCAGAGGGGCAGCCGGGGCTGTCAGGAGCGACAGCCATACCCGGCCTCCTCCCTGCCTCCTCCGAAGGCACATACCACAGGGGCAGGGGACCTGCCTTGCAAGCATCTCAGTCCTGTCCAGAGCCAGAAAATCCACCTTGTCCAGGTGGGTCAAGGTTGGAAACTGTGTCTGCAGCCTTCTACTTACCTCTACTTCCCCTTTCCCCAAAGCTGGCATTCTTCTGAGGGAAGGAATAAGAAAAGTTTGCTTTAACAAGTCCATCAGCATAAACTGCTTGATAACTTAAATCAGGAAGATCTTCTGTGACAGTACATTAAGCTCTGCCCAATAAAAGAAAAAAATTAAATAAATGCTGCACAGACACAGCATGTATGTTTGCCGAATTGTTATTCTTGCATGATATATAAGAGAACTGTACTTTCAGAATGAAGCAACATGATTTGATTTCTGAAATGCCCTTGTGTTTGAAATACACTCTTACTTTATAGGCAGCTACTCTACCTCATTGTTATACAGTGTGCAACTACAGCTCTCTGAAGTTAGGGTAAATCCTACCATCTGAACTTCAAAAAAAAAAAATCTGTTAAATAATAACAGAAAGCATTTGTCGCACAGTTCTAGTTTAAGGAAAGGAGCTTCAAAGACCCTTCTTTAGGTTCATTGTGGTTTAGAACAATTAATGCTAATAACAAAAAAGAGTTCCCAGTATAATGAGAAATTACAAAGAAAAGTTATTTTGTTACTTTTTTTTACTGAAAATTCAGTATCAGACCACCGATGGTAAATGAAAGCAAAGCACAAGGAGAGGTATTGACATTTTGTATTTCTGACCCCACCCTTGGGACAGCAAATTCTTTCTTTGGCATTTCTTTCACATTTACTTAGAACATGATAAATATATCTATCCAAGCCACTATATCAACACTAGGAGTCTATTTTACCTAAGTTCAGGCGCCTTGTGTTGTTATGTAGGTGGAAAGGCAGATTCGCTTCTCCTTCTTCCTCGAGATGAGTAGGTGTGTGGAAAACTGCCATATGAATCAAATTATCTTTGATTCATCATTATATCATTCACATCATACAAAATGGTTTGTGCTTAGGAACTCATTTTTTATCCATGTGTTCCTGGCAAGTATACAGTATACAAAAGGAAAGACAAAAAACCCAAGGACTCCACTGATTCAAAATTCAGTTTAGCTCTGCATTTCTCCACATTGGGTTTATTATTCTTTTAGCAACAATTTGTATAATAATAATTAGTAAAATCCTATTGCAGTCAAATCTTTTTGGTAAATGCCCCCTAAAGGATTTAGAATTCATTTCTTTGAAATATCTATGGTTAGAGCAAATCACATTAGCTATGGCAGCCAGCTGAGCTCAGTTCAACTGTGAATGTTCTCTTTTAATCCACCTGGATCTCCTCTACTCCTCCCTACACATTTTGTGGGCAAGGAAAACCAAAGGCCTTGATTACACAGAATGCCCCACAGTATTTTCTTCCAGAGAATTTAAGCATAATTTTAAGGACATGTTGCACCACTCCTTCTGAAGTCTGCAGTACTGGCATTATCATAAATCTCAAACAGACTTCCTTATTTGATCTTTTCCCAGCATGTGAACATGCAAGCACTGGAAGCATCTGTGGGAGTCTGAATACATCTGAAGTAATGTGCACATCAGTCTCCTGCTGAATGGGTCTTAAATCTACAGCTTTTATTGTTCAGGCCATTGCTTCAAGTTGACTTGCACTGCAAGAGGATTCCTGCAGAGGCTTTATTAAAGTCCAAATTCTGCAGTCTGACATAAACAAAATGCAAATTCTCAGCTTTTTAAATGCAAAATATATCTGCTAACAACCCTCTCTTTCATTCATGTGACATGCAAAACCAATTGGGAGAGTGATCTGTGGTGGAAGAAATTGTTTTGTCACGTCATTCCAGTCAAAACACTGAGGATTTGTTTCTAGCTAACTCAAAAGCAACTCTCAAGAATCATATCCTCTTCTTCCTCTCTCTGTAGAAAAAAAAAAAAAGGTATTTCCTATTTCACTTGTAGACCAAGCAGGCTAAAGTTTCGTTGATTTCTGATGCTATAGAAGTTAAATAGATAATCCACAAGAAAAATATTAGTAAAATGGCTTCTTCATCTGAATTAAAAAAAAAGCAACCACAAAAACAAACCCTCAGTTTTCCCAGGCTTATACAATCCCACCACAGAAACCACCTGAGCATTGTAAAATAGCAGAAAGATACTGGTGAGTTGGGTTTTGAGATTTCAAAGGGGTTTTGCTTAATTATTCATGCAGCGAATTCAGCAAAAGGTATTATTAGTCTTCTTTTTCCTCAGTTCATTTAGCACAGGTCGCTCTGCTTCTTCACTTAGTGTTATTTTTTCTAGGTGTGAATGTCTTTTCTGTCATGTGAAATTGAAATCCAATATCATTAACATACAATTTCTTTTTGGATTGCATTTTCTCTCCTTGTCTATAGCTAGGATTCACTATTTTGCTTTTTACTTTCTTTTTTGTTTCTGCTCTTCCTCTAGAATATCTTTTGAATGTATTTTACATGAAAGATATTGTACCAAAAGCAAGGGATAATCTAATTTCTTTTTACCAAAGAAAACAAAGTCTACTTCATACAAGGCTTATATCTATTATTGTTGTTATTCAGGGAGGGTAGATGATGAAACTGTCAGAATAGCTAGTGAGGGTGTATCCTGCATTAGTGCTGTTCTGTAAGGACAGAGGGAGTGGAACAGGAAACATTGTCTTGTTTGCAGTCATTAATTTCTCTGCTGCAAAAAAAGTAACACTGAGCAGATGCACCTTTTTTCTGAACAGAAGTGTTTTCTCTTCCTAATTAATTGGGGACTTATTCAATACTGGCTCAGCAATGCAAAATTGACCTTTGAAGATCAAAGTGAAGAGCCATATGGGGCTAAATCTTGTCTCTCTTATGCATGCTAAACTCACACATTTCAGATGAGTTTGCATCAGGACTTAGACAAGTGACCATCATACACCATGAGAAACAGCTCCTGGGACAGTTTAATTGTACATCCAAAACTTTGTGTTTCACTTTATTTTCTTCACCCCACCCTCTTTTTTTGGGTTTCTTCTGGGTGAGTATCACCACCGCTCACATCTCTCTCAATCGTCCCATTCTGCTTCGGCACATTTGGCAAACTTCTTACAACACAAAATCTTGGGAGTGAGAATATTAGCGCTGCATAATTTAGGAGAGCCTCCTCATTACACTGCTTCTTCATTTCAATTGTTTGAAATTCTTTTGCACCTACAGGCATATGTAGAAGCCAAACCAGGATCCAAGTGTGCTTGCATTACATTGCTATTTCTTGAATACCAACAGCCAGAGGGTTAAACTAATAATTCAGAATCAACCAAATATTTTTCTTTCAAAATACCTTACAAACTATACTGAGTATATAGTTTTGTAATGCATAATATAGTTTATATTGAAAATCCTTATTACAATAATACCGTATCTGCTGCTGTAAGGAATATTTTAACAATTTTTCCCCTGAAATGAAATACTCTTAAATTTTAAGCAAGTCCTGCTGGTATCAGAAGGTTGAACTTGTAAGACCTCAACGCGAACAACAATAGCCAAAAATCTTTTAAAGATTTATGTATTCAATGTATTATACTCCATTCTCACTACCACAGTTGCATTGTATGATGAGCAACTATCCAAGGTCCAGAATACAGTCTATGGTCTACACTCATTCTAGTCTGGTCTACAGTCATTAAAAAGAAGTCTAAACAATTCCAGGGTTCTGACATTGTCAAAATAGCTAAATAACACCAGTTGAAGATGTTTACAGTGGTCTAATATTCTTCAAATTCATGATTACTGCATGAAAGCCACATTCATGCAGGGCTGTACTGCACCAATCACAGTCTAAATAGGGGACAAGTTCTTTAAGTTTCTAGCAAAGTCCTGCACTAGTATTGTTTAGGCAAAATGGGAATAAACTCTGGGTGGTGTCAATCAACATAGTTCCTTGATTGTCAGTACAAATATATTTGATAACACGTTGTGAATATAACTTTTTTAGACTGGTTGAAGATGGAAATAATAATGCAATCTCACTGTATGCCATCTTAGAATCAAATAATATCCTGAAAGAATTTTTTTTATTCATCAAGTTGTTTCTAAATTAGGAGATGGAAAGAGAAGACAGATGGTAGTTCACCTGCAAAAGTGAACAAAGCTTTTCAAGAGTTTTCTAATGTCAGGTTCTTCTTATTTTAAGATATCTTTCTGGATTCTGAAAGTGGAAACAGTCAAAAAAAACTACCCAAACTCCCAATTAGTGACCTTATAAGGTCATATACTACAGGAATAAACAGAAAATCAGGTACAAAACTATATTCAAATCTTGTACTCTGTTATGCTTCTAGGTTACATATTTAAAAACCCAGCACATTAAAGTCAAGGCCTCTCAAGGGTGAGACACAAGAATGCTGCATTTGACCACACTCTATGAAATGGTAAAATACTTACCTACCAGAAGGTGAAGCTGACAGGATAGCCTAATTAATATTTTTTAAGTACCTTAGATCTCTGTCTACACAAATTCTGCACGACAGCTGCAAAAAGTACTCAGGATAAAGTTCTACACTGAATTAAACTACTCACATTCAGTCCTACCATGGTAATCTGATTCTCTCAAAAGTGACAGAAAAAATATTGCAAGACAAAATAACTATTTACATAAATTATAGTGTTAAGACATGAAGAAAAAGTGATATGGCCACGGTTAGGCTAGAAATTAGAAGCTTCTTAATTAGCTGTGAAAGGGAGAGTATTATTTCAGCAGATTTAGGGAGAGCAATAAAGCCCAGAGAGATTTTAAGAGAGATCTAAGCTACTTTTTGCAAGGGATCATACATCCTGATCTCTCTAACCAGTGCCTACTATTTCTGCAATCAGGTACATTCAGGAAGTTTAGAGAAGTTCCCACAGCTCCAGTCAGTAAGAGAGAGCCACAGACCCTCACTGCAGACCTGGGAGGACTCGTGATGCTGCAAGCAAACAAAGGCTATGCTCCTGGCTAGGGGGCTGAGCTGTCACCTGGATTCAGTCCAGTGCTCTGCTGTTCATCTCATGTTTCCTCAGGCACATCACTGTCCCAGAAGCTTTTCATTTGTGACAGAAATAAATACTTATCACCATAAGACGTAGGTACAAGGATCAATATTGTATGGATTTAAGATACCAGAGTAACAGCAAACATTCAACTACATTTACAGGGTGCTTTTAATTCCAAAATCTCAATTTTTTACGGGCACAGTCTCCTCACTTTGTTAGCACACCTATCAGGCATTTTCATTTCAGGCCAGGTGACAGCAGC
>QUSF01000009.1:4910568-5069542 GCA_003676055.1 Chloebia gouldiae | reverse complement strand
TGTGTGTGTGTGTGTGTGTGTGTGTGTGTGTGTGTGTGTGTGTGTGTCTGTGTGTGTGTCTCTGTGTGTGCCTGTGTGTGCCTGTGTGTGTGTGTGTGCCTGTGTGTCTGTGTGTGTGTGTCTGTGTGTGTGTGTGTGTGTGTCTGTGTGTGTGTGCCTGTGTGTGTGTCTGTGTGTGTGCCCGTCTGTGTGCCCGTCTGTGTTTCTGTGTGTGTGTTGGGGGACGGTCAGCCTGCAGGGCAGAACTGGACCCCTCTGAGCATATGGGATCGTGTCCTCTGCCTCCCACAGCCCCCAGCATGACAAACACGGCTACTTCTCTGGGTCTTTCTCCTCTGCCTCCTGACTCACTTCCATCTTCCTCCACTCCTGCCCATGCCAAGAGAAGCAGGACTTTGGCCAGGGCAGTTCTGCCATCTCCGGTGGAACAAAATCCGTTTCACCTGCTCTCCTGGGAGGCACTGAGCTGCTCTTGGCTGCTACATCAAACAATGGCTCTGCCACTGACACCGTCACAGCTGCTTTTTAGTTCAGGTGCTGGCACGCTGCATGTCTGCTGCTTTGTTACTGCCTGGTGGATGCTGTCTGATGACTGCATCCCCGGAAGAAAGTGTTGGAATCAGTATGCAGCTTATCTGTATTTAACAGTCAGCCAAAATATCAAAAAGCTATGTATAAAATTGTATCTCTATTCCTACCCAAAGGAGTCCATACTCTTCTGTGTTTTTCCCATGAACACTGATTTTATAGTATGTTCTTCAATTAATACCTTTTCATATATGTTTTGCAGTTGAAGTTATAAATCCAGCTAGTTAGCCTAAAATTCACAGATTGCCTCCAGTGTTAAACTTTCACTTTTAACAGGATACTCAGATTTGTGTTTCTAGGAAGTGAAGTTAAATCACAGCTCCCTGTGGGGCATTTCAGAGGATGATTCTAAATAAGCCAAAGGCAATATATTAAAGAACAGATCTTTATTACAAAAGCATATAAATTCACAGTAAATGAAAGGAAGGCCCCAGAAAATTCAAGAAAATAAACTAAATTCAATAAATATGCTTTATTGATGAGTTGGTGCAGAGTAGACAGCACTGCAGAAGCAACAGCTTAGAAGAAAAATCATTGTCTGAGCTAATAAGAGTTCACACCCATGTCTGGCTGCAATTCTCTTATCCCCATATAGAAATCAGATCTAATGCAAATAATCAAAATATCAAGGTAGGATTTGGACTCTAAGCCCAAAGCTGCCAAAAGGTCAAGAGTATAGAAGGGCTCAGCTTTAACTAGCAGTTGAGGATCTCATTTACATTCATAGTTTCTGCATGTGCATAACAACAGAAAAGGAAAGAAGAAAATTTTTTTGCACACTGACTCACTGAATCATTTACCTTGAAACACATCCTGTTTCAGGGCTTGAGTAATTCTCACCATAGGGACGCCTCACCTTTTCAGAATTGAAGTTTGAGTCACTTAAATGCTATGTGATCCCATGGGGTCAATATTTTAAAATCAAGTTAAAGTTAAATCAAGTTATTTTACCCTCAAGTTAAATTAATAAATTTTAGTGATTTCATCATGAAACTAGTCATTTGGGGTCTTGTATCTGGCAACGCTTTTATGACTTTTTTGTGGTTTGCTTTTGGTTTTTGAGGGTGTTGGTGAGGAGTTTTGGTTAATCACTTGGGCCCCATCAATGTTTTCATTTTGCTCAAGTAAGCAATTTCTTTTGAATACAAAATTCTGACAAAATTCTTTAATCAGCTTTTGCTCAGAAACTGTTTATTTCCATCTGCATTACAAATGTAGGATTTAAACAACCTATCAACTCAGCATAAGCAGCAAGTCATCTTGTCAGTCTGCCCTTTCCTCTCAGGGATGCAACTACTGTATTCTGTACTTCTGAAGAAAGGAAATAATAGGATTAGAAAAACATTGAAGAGAAGGGGATGTCAAACAAAAGAAAAGCGATCTGTGGTTCTAAAGCAGTCTCATCTAGTACTGGGAATTGTAATCCATTTGTGCTAAAGACTTTTCCTCTGCTAATTAAACACAAAAGTCATGAAAAACTTATATAATTTGATACTGTAGCGTGGCCTACTGGGAAACAATTAAAACATGTCTGAGTGTATTTGTTTTGGCTTGGATGGAGTTAATTTCTTTCATAGTAGCTACTAGAGGCTGTGTTTTTAGTTTCTGATGAAAAGAAGATTGATAATGCAGAGTTATTTTAGCTATTGCAGAGCAGTACTTACACACAGTCTAGGCCTTTTCATACTGTCCTGCCAGCGAGGAGGTCAGGGGTGCATAAGAAGGTGGAAAGCAACAGAGTTGGGACAGCTGACCCAAGGGATATTCCAGACCATATGGCATCATGCTCAGCACTAGGGGGAAGTTAGCTGAGGGGCCACTGCTCAGAGACTGGCTGGGCATCAGCTTCCATTTGTATCACTTTTCCTTTTGGAGTTTTATTCCTGTCTCTTTATTATTTCTCTTTTCATTACTATTAGCATTACTATTAAAAGGAAAAGAATTCAACTGTTCATATCTCAACCCAAAACTTTTCTCACTTTTACCTTTCCAATTCATTTCCACCTGTCCTGCTGGGGCAGGGTGAGCAGCAGCTCTGTGGAGCTTAGTTGCCGGCTGGGGTAAACCACAACAGAGTAAAAGCAATTTTAGTCATTAATAAGCAATCTAAAGTCAGCCATACAAACACACCATTATTTAAGGATTACAATGTGTGATAAAGTCAGCAATCAAATAACCTTATAGATGCCATACTCACCTAGCATAAAAAAAATAATACCCAACTACTTTAGAAAAATTATTCTATACATCTTTGAAGGAAATGCAAAAACATGATTCAACAGAAATAGCTAAATCTGTAAGCACTTTCTACTCTTATGCTTTCTATCACCATTAGACAGTTTTATTAAAAAAGAAATGCTATTTAAATAAGTCAATGTAACATCAGATATACAGTGTAATTTTAAAAGAAAAGCTTTGCCATCTATTTTCTTCATCTTCAGAGACACAAATCACAGGGTATTTTTCTTGTACTCCTGTATTGGCTCAGCTTCAGATACTAGGCTAAGTAAGCATTCACTTAAGACTTAGTTCTGTTGAGTGAGGGTGGTATTGAGAAGAATGACCTTCTGTGCATATTAAAGTTTACATAAGAAAGGTGAAAAACTGTTTGTGACCTTGTAAAAGGCCATTATTTCCATTTAAATGGAGCTGCAGGCAAGCACAGAGCATCCTGAATGGTGTTAGGGTTGTAGCACACAACAATCATGCTGCAGTCTCTAATTGAGTGAAAATCATCTGAATATTGGTCAGGAAAACACACAAAACAGAAGCTGAAATCTATGTCTACTGATAATTCATCAGCTTTAAATTAAAAACTACTTTGAAACTCAAAGTAAAGGCTTAGGGTATTTCCCCTATCAAGCCCAAACAAACACCAGAACAATCAAACAAAACCAAAATAAACCAAAAACCATACTACACCTCTGCTCTGCTCTCCTACCACTCAAAAAAAAAACCAAACAAAAAAAAAAAAACAAACAAAAACAAACAAACCAAAAAAAAAAAAGCACCCTACAAGTGAAAACAAGCACACAAAACATCCCAACCACTTTTTGCTCAGCATGTATTTTCCTATTCCTGGAATATGAGCTGCAAGTCTCAGAAAAGAGGACAATTGGGATTTCAAGCACACAGAGTCCAATGAGACTGTGAGACACGAGACATCAGTCTGTCTCACATGTAGATCAAGGTAATTCAGATGAGAATTCACTCTTTCAGAGATGAGCTGAACTCAAAGCGGAACGAGAGCAATTTGACATTCCCCCTTGCCGCAGTTTGCAAAGACAACCAGTGTTTACAGAGGTTTGCTTATTGTTCTCACAATGCCTTTTCTTGGCCGAGTCGTGTGCAAACACCATAACAACACAGTATAATAAGCCCAACCTGCTTTAGCCCCCAGTGCACATTCAAACAAGGCTTATGCAGTTTGGCCCAGATGCATGCATGTTTCTGTGTATCTAGGTAAGCAGTGAAAAAGCCAAGATCAAAGCCTCTTCTCTCCCAGGTGAATCACAGAGCTACAGACTCACTCTCTCACCCCACTGAGCTTAGTTATTCATGAGACACGGGATGTTTGTCCTATCAGAAAATACTACTCAAGCAGGGTAAAGCTATGAGTGAATACTTTGGAGAATGCTGCTGGAAAATACTGTAAACAAGTACTTGTAAGCGTCCCTCTGCTCTCTATAGAAAACAGGATGTTGCGGTGTGGAGGGAACACAAATGTTCACAGAGAAATATAAGTTACTGAATATTTCTGACCCTCTTGGCTGCTAAATAAATACTAGCATAAATTATGAAGAGTCCATAAAGCTTTACTTTTTTAGAGCCATTCAAGATGCAGCATTTGTTTCACTAGCCAGCTCCATCACTGGTCTGATCAAGCTCTCCTTCATATGATTTCCAGCAGACTGCTCCTCCTCGAGTATTTCCAGGGCTCATCCAGCAGGACTTGCCTGACTAATCTCCCTGCTTGTGTCCCTGTGCTAACCTTACAGACTAACCCTCAACTCCACCAGCCAGTTTCTCCCCAGTTTGCACACCAAAAAGACAGGAGAGCTATTCCTCAACCTAACCACGTCACACTAGAGTTATTCAACACCTTGAGTTAAAAGTAAAACTGTTCTCTATATAAGTATGAAAAATACACTGTTCTGGAGACAGGTAAGTCTTGCAAACATACAGAGCTTCTCATCCTTTTAAGCTGGACCTTAAGTATCTTCATGACATTCCAGTGCATCTTGAGTCACTTCTGAACCCTGGAGCCTTTTCAGTCCAGCACATCTTAGCAAGACCAACAGTTAAGCCATGTACATACAGTTCCTCTCTTCTTCCCTGCAGTGTTTCCCAAGTGATCCTGGGAGTTTCTCTATATATAAAAAGCTTAGCCTCTTTATTCTGTGTTTAGTCATACTCCACCATCTTCCTGCAGATTGATAAAGTGGATCCCTTTTTGGTCAAGGCACAGTGACTAAAATTTAAGTATTGTCCTGAAGCTGAAGGGTATACATTGGAAAACTTGTCAGTAAATGTAGATAAATATTTGCCAAGAAATATTCACAATACAGCAATTTTCCTAGCTACAGAATAATTCTGTAATATTGATTGGAATTCATGTAACATATTCAAGCTCCCCTAACCTACTGTGCCTACTGATGTCTCTTTGAGATGCTGCAAGGACAGGCAGCATCCGCAGTTGTTGCAAAATGTGCATTTATATAACAATATAAATGTATCTGCTCTAATTTTAGCTCCTGCCAGCAGGGGAAAGTGTTTGCAGCTAAAATACAAAGTTTGAGTTTTTTCTAAACAATTTATTCTTACTTACTGTACCACCAACCATACTTACACATGAATAAAATGCAAGGGATTTTCTTGTTAATATTTTCAGCATATATTTCAAATCTCAAATATGTTAAATTACAGTCTGGTTAATTTTCTACATTTCTTCTGATTATTCTACCCCTGTACTGTAAATGATGAGAAGGTCTCTGCTGTAACTGCAGCATAGACTCTTTCCTTTCACTATTAATAATACAATTGAGATATATGAAGCAGCCTTGCAAGGTTTGTTTAAGCTTCATTATTTTCCTAATCTTCCAAAACTGAGTACTTCCATTGTTACTACAAGGATAGGTTATAATGAATATCGTTCCTGTCAATTAAAAAAATATTTTCACATTCAGAAATATTTCCATGCTATACAGTAGCAGAATAAAGTGGCAGAGGAGGATGGGCTATCCCTCAAGACAAAAATTAAATTCCTTTTTCTTTCCTTCAGTTTATGTGACATTCAGATTTGGGATTTTTCTTTTGTTTTGTTTTAACTGGTTGCCATGTGAACTGGCAATAAAGTATGCAGCCTTCTATACCTGTTAATGTCTTCCCATTTTGAGAAAAGAGAGGCAGCTTTTAATGTATCTCTCTCTGAGAACAGATTGTGTTCAGACTCTACCTCATGCAAAAGGAGAATTCAAAATATCATAAGCAGATCAGTAAAACTGCAGCTTGCACCCAGAAAATATGCCAACATGCTTTAATTTGGGAGCAAAACTACTGACTTTATTATTCCAAATACAAAATCATCACTATTTGGACAAATAGCAAGGGCTATCAGTGGAAGAGCTCTTGAATATTGGGATTTTTATTCATCCAACTTCCTGAAATTTGAGCATTTATTAATGGAAAACTTTTATAATTAGCATTCAACCTCTGCACGAACCACATTATCTTGTAGATCAAGAATTAAGTAAAATGCATAGGAATATAAAATCATTTGTGATGGAGATGGAAGAAGAAAAGCAAGAAACATTCCTCACAGGAAAACAACACTTAGATTAATGTCAAAAAAACCAGGATTGCTAAATATGATGGGAAGGAACTTGTACATTCCAGCCATATGCTGAGACCAATCTCTTCTAGAAAAACTGCATTCAATACAAGTGTATCTGGGGAAGAGCTCTTAGCTGGGTACAAACCATAGACACTTGTACTCAATTTGTAAAGGGAGGAAATGGAAGAACAAGAGGGAGAGGAAAAGCTATATTAAGAAGTCACATTGCAGGAGCCCTTTGACTGCTATTACAAACTGAAGAAGATCTTCAAAACTGAAAACCTGCCATTAATCTCTTATTTACATGGAAAGCACATGCTTCTTTTTATCTGAAATACTTACACTAATGACAGGAGCTGAGACTAGACAGATAAACACAATATGTCTGGTTATCAAGAAATTTAAATTTCTTATCTAAATTTGGGGTTGAAGCTTGATATTTGCTTACTGTGAGCAGATAGTGCATCTGCTCAGTGAAACTTCTGTTCCCATCATTTTTACTGCTAACAGCCGTAGTGAAACAGCATTTTCATGGGGCCCATTTTTTCAGGAACCAGTCATCTCAAAGGGGGAGGAAGTCTAGTTACTGAATTGATCCCAGAATTAGAGATTATAAACCCCAAAAGTTTACAATGGTGAAATCCAACAGGAAGCTAGGCACAAATTTATAACATACGCTCAAAAAGTTTTATGCTAAAATTGTTCTGAGTGAAGCATGTGAGCTAAACAGACATTTTATGATACAACAGTTCTGAGGAAATGTCCAGGAAGGACTGTTTTTTTCTGCATTTTCAATCACATTTGGTAAACACAGCAGCTGTATACATCTGCTTCTTTCTGGGCGTGTTGACTATAAAAGTGAGTGGCTGTGAGTGGCCATGTTTATTTATCAGTTTATTTAACTTTTTAAGAGTTCTGGAAGCATGTGTGATCTTTACCAGAAGATTGTGTGGTCCTTTCAGCAGCTGTGCTGCATAAAGGAAAACAGCAGTTTCTGCTGTGCTTAACCAGCTAAGTCAAAGTCATGGAAAATAGGAGGCCCTGACACTATTCATGCAAGAAAGATACAAAGTCATCTATAGTTGTTTTCTGGCCTGGTTTTTGGGTTTTTTTCAGTGTACTCTGCCATGTAGTTTGTTGGCCTTGTTATAGGCTAACATACAAGACAAACCTCTACTTTGATCACAGCATTGATTTTGGTGGCTTTAAGTCTCTGTATGATGTCCAAAGTAGCACTTTTGAAAGCAAATGCAGAAGACCTGCAAATAGAGCAATTCAACCTTAATCATATAATTCATTTTAAAAATTGGTTTTTTTCATACTCTGCGATGTGTCCATCTCAATCTCTCTCATATTTACATAAAACCTCCACTGATTACACAGATGAGGGTAATTACACTAAATCATTCTATGGGAGTGCTGCCAAAGACACATAAACCCAGGTTCTGCTGTACGTGTGTCATATAACTGGGATATCAATTACCATGCCCGAAATTGAGCACAGAGTTTATATTATTTCAACAGGCACACATACTCTAACATTTATCAATTATTAGGCCACAGTTTATCTATTGATCTACAAGTGAATTTATTGCAGTAGGGTAGCATTAAGTATGACTGCTAGAAAAGTGCTTAGGCATATCTTAAGACTTTACTCATTTGCTCTTTTAACACCACAGAGTTATACAGAAAAAAAAGAGGTACATAATGTCAACATCGTGTCTTGAAGGGTCAACATATTTCCATTCCTAATACATGAACAAAACATACTGATTCTTGAAATAATTCGTTTTGCTCCTCATTTTGAGAACACACTCTTCACCAACAGTTGAATGTCGTGAGCCCTATGAAGGTGTGAGGCAGGATTGCCAGGACGACTGACTGACTACCTACCCCTCATAGTTTGAATGCAAGGCCACTCTGCCAGCTGCTCATGTCATTAAGGCGACAGTGCACCTCTGAAATGAGTTGGTTTATATTTTAATGGTACCCTTACTTGACCCCAAATCTTACATTTGCTGAATCAACACTATCACAAAACAGTGAAGTCTGTCTGACATAGAAATGTTTTAATACATGATGATTCATCATGACAGGACACTGAAAGCCCTGTGGCATGTGCAGAAAAGCTTTAAATAGTACATAATTGTTAACTTATTTTAATTAAAAAGGCAAATGCACAAGAGAGATGAGAACGATCTTTCTGTATCACATCACTTTTATTTGCTCCACTTACCAGCAAAGACTGGTTTGGTTCCATTAAGAAATTCTATTTTAAGAAAATGTCTTCTTTCCTACTTTCATATCTTCCTTTCTTTTCTGCATGGCATATCTAAAGGCATACAGCTCCTGGCTCCAAATACTACAGAGGATCACTAAATATAGGACAGCATGAAAATATGTTGAATACATTTGTCAGCACTGTATTAAAACAGAGCTGCATAGCAGAAAGATTCCCTCATTGTTAATATATACTGGCTTTATCACCTTTCCAAGGTGAGAGCACCTACACAGGTATCATAATCAGTGACATTTTTGCAGAGTGTTTCAGGATATTTTATTTATTTTTTTTCCTCCATAAAATGTATGCTGAAAATGTGCTAATGAAGGTTATGCTACTTTTTAATTTTATGTTATTAGCAGAAATTCAGTATTTAATTTCATATTACAGAGGTCTGAATCTCCCTTGTTTGAAGTGCTGCCAGCACAGCTGCAGAGTGCATCTCAGATAAATGGAAGCCATGACAAACAGAATGAGTTAACCCAGTGCAAACTTTCCATCGAATATGCACAGCAGGTAAACAATTGCAAACTTCCATATTTTCTCTGCACTGTGAAGACATTGCAGATGACATTAAGTTGTTATGTAGCAGAGGACATCAAAGCAGTATGTCACATCAGCAGAAAAACCAGAAATAGCACAAGAAATATCTCCACAAACTATTTTCAGCTTTCTCAGGAAAACTGTGAAGCTGCATGGTAAGAGCTAAAAAAATTACAACAGTTTTCAGAAATGGACCAATGTTTCTTAATGAGCAACCTTTCAGCTTCGTAACAGCTCTGCAGAGGAGAAATTCTGTAGAAGTCTCTATCAAAAAAAAAAAAAAGGAAAAAAAGAGTTTTTGCTAATGATACAACCAAATTATTGATCTTTAATGATACAATCAAATTATTGATTTTTTATCTTTGAACATAACTGTGAAGTGCACAATGCCTCCTGAAAGTCTTGCATTAAGAGCAAAAGTGCCAGAAACCATCCCTTTACCAGACTTTAAAATAAACTAGCTACTTTTATTCCTTACAGGTAACAGAAGCTCCACTGTGCAAGCCAAGTTGTGATGAGGCATGTTTTAACACCATGACTGCAAGGGAAGGCAACTCTTGGAACAAACATTTAATCTGCTCTGTGCTATCAGTTGATGCTTCTTTAAAATCTGCTCCAGAGATTGCCAGGGTTCACTGTCTGCCTACAACGTGTTCTACAGGCCTTGAACAACTAAGAAGTAGTGCAGGCAAATCATCGTACTGGTATTTTTGAAATCACTACAAAGGAGTTTGTATATCACCAGTGTCAAAAAGCTCAACTATGCTTACATCAGAAATAATAAATTTTCATAATGATTTTGGTAAAAGCACTTTGACCATTGGAAATACATAATGAAAGACAACTTGGTGCAGGTTACAGCAGAATAGTTTATGTCTGAACATCTTAACAATAATTAAAGGCAGGTATATAATTTTGTTTTCTTAACATTGGTTGCAACAATAAAAAAAATTTTAAAAAAAGAAAAACCAAAGCAGAAAAATCCAATTTTTCTTTCCCTTCATGACTAAATATCTATATTGACTCTCTCCTGTTTCCAGCAAATTACTTGGGTCAAGTACAAGATACTCTTAATAGCATTTGTTATCATACAGACTTCTGTCAAACAGCAGTATCTTACATTTCCGCTAGCATTTCTTATCATTAAATGTCCATGTAAGTCTCCTGGTTTTAGCAGATATCTCACCTACTGTTTTTTCCTTCTGACATTTAAATCAATAATCCTCCAATCAAATTAGTCATACTTAAAAAGCTTACACGTATCTGCTAATTCACAATGCTAAATGACAGATAAAATGCAATGTTATATGAAATATCTTACACAAAAGACAGCATATTTTCTACATCCATGGTAGAAAGGACACAAAGTAATGAGATTAAATTTCAGCAAGAAAGATTCAGGTTAGAAACAGGAAAATCATCCTAAGAACCAGGGCACCTAAAACACTCAGTCAGGGTGCTTAGGGGTGCTGTGACACACCTGTCATTGGAAATATCCAAAAGCATAAACAAAATTCTCCCTTGAAGTGTCGCAGGTCTTGTCAATCTTGCTGTGGGTGAGACAGACTAAGTAATTTCTTGTAGTCCTTTCTACCAAGACATTCTAAAATGTGCAAGAAGCATGGAAAATATGAAGTTCAAAAATTGGGCTAAAAAAAGCTTATACTACCATCTAAATTACTATTTGAACTTATCTCTAGAACCTACTTCATTCTTTAAACATCTGTTAAGAAAAAGCACACCCCTTGGGAACTGATACTTCTTAAGTAAGGAATGAGACAATGCAGGGGAAAGCAAAAGCATCCAATATAACCAGTAGTACAACTGATGTGACATTCACTTTTATTCATCTTGCCCAGCTGGGATTTAAAAACTCATAAAAATTATGAGTCACATGGGTTAGGTGAAAAGAATTATAAAGAAAAGCTACATAGTGTAACATTTCTTAATATTATTTTCATCCATAATAGCAAGATCTCATTAAAATATTAATGAAAATGCCACTGACATATAGCGAAGTGACTTAGACATATCTCCTGTACCCACGGCTTCAATTTCTCCAGGGATTATCTTCATAGCATTAACTACATATTTTGATGTTAGAAATATTTGAAATGTAGTAAAACAAGAATAATCTTAAGAACACACACACATCCAGGAGGAGAAGTAACCCAAAGAAATCTGGATCTATGTTCCAGTGAGCCAAAGCACCACAGCACCATGGCAGCAATCACACAGCTTGCTCCAGCTGTGGAGGATCACCCTGTGCAGTCATCCCCACAGGCACCCTTACATCTACACTGCATTTCTGACCTGCCAGTGCAGCTGTTCCTGCAGTGGCACCATAATAACCCAATCCAATGTCATGATCCAAGCGATAACCCTTCTATAGTCATAACTCCAGTAATGCTATTTACTACTACCTGCACTAGCCAAGCATAGTGAACCTGAGATCATTATGGTCAGGACATAGCACCATGAGCAATTGAGTTTGTTACACGAATGGATGAAGGTGGAGAGTGACTCTGGTTGCAGGGCTTATAACCCTCCCAGCTGGCCCAGCAGCAGATGAATGAGGATGTGCATTCGGGCCTCCAAGGAGCAGGGTAAAGTGATTATGCTCTTTTGTGCTGCTAGCAGAATGCAACTTGGCATGACATTTCTGTGTTTAACAGCACTCCTTGTCTTGCAACATTTTCCTCTGTGCAGATAAAAAAGTTCATCCACAAAGAAATTGTAACCCTCTCCCACAGTGTGAAAAGATGAATGGGGATAAAATTACAGAAACTGAGGAGTTATATTTGCATCCTAACAGAAGTTATAACAGTATGGAAATTATAAGATAAAATGTAGTTTCTGTTTCCTGGATGGAATGTGGTTCACATGCTCGAAACATATTCTACAATGATTCCCCATACACACAATCTGCAACTGGGAGTACGTGCTAAGGGGGATTGAATGGACGGTGGACCAGAGTGGAGAAATCATGGCCAGGCTCTGTTGAAATCCTTGTAGGGGAAGAACTCGATGGTACTTTGCAGCTGATAAACCAAGTAACACCTGTCAGCCAGGGGAGAGAGGGGAAGATGTCCTGCTGCTGAGCCAACAGGGTGGTGAAATCACTCTCCTCAAATGAACATGGTTCACTAAAGCCTAATGGCAATATTCACACACACCTCCATCCCAATGTTACCCAAATCTGAGCTATGACCACCCCTCACTGGTCATGTGCTCTTTATTTTGTTTGATTGCACCTTTAAAAGCAAATTGAGAGAATTTTACACCAATCAGTAAAAGTATGCATGGCTAGACTCACTCAAGCTCCACCTAAACATAAAGAAATAGTATGAAAGTCAAGAGTGGGGGAAAGGTCAGGGAAGACTCCATTGCAACTGCTGGGATCAGCTGATGGGCTGAACCTGTCTTCCCCCATAGGGATGTCTACTGGGTAAGAACCACTATACGTGTGCTGAATACATTTTGGGGATTACAGCTTGCTGTGCATTATTTTGAATGCGTTTTTGCACTCAGTACTATTGCCAACAATCCTTGAACTTTAACCTGTCACAATTTTATATTAATAAAGAGTGCTATTCCATAAACCATTGGTGTGAGTCTCTCACAGGCGCTGGCAGTTGCCTACAGCAGGGAATATACCCAAATAAAAGGCAGAACTGCTGAGGTGTCTCCCTTGTTCTGTTGGTGTTTTTTCCCCTCAGTCAAACCACCCTCCAATCCAGCAGGACTGCACAGTGAAGTGTCCCCATCCTGCACTGGTCAGACACAAGGGTCTTTTTCAGATTTCCTGGGGTGCTGAAACCCCACGACAGATGAGTTATACACTAAGTGTCAGGTAAATCTCCCCATTTAAAGGGTGAAGGAAACCTCCCCTTTTCAAATTACATACACCCCTTTTTCTTTATTCTTTCATCACTTTAGAATATTTTACTGAGAATTATTTGGCCAAGAATAATTTCTTTTAGTCTCTCCTAGCCCCTGTCACTTAAAAGCTGCTATAATCAAATTCTAACTCTATTTTCAGGTTACAAAGTAGTCCATAAGATTAAAAAGTTAAGAGAAGACATCTAACCTCTGTGCTTAAAAAAAGATTAGTGCATAAATTGCCTGCTTTATGGGTACAAGAAAGCTAAGAAAAGTTCTCTTATGACAGTTACAAAAGAAGCAAGGTTTCAAATTTTCAAAGCCATATGGAAAAGATCAGTAAAACGCTCTGGTATTTAATACTTTAATGTAAGCCTCTATAATTAAATGTTAGATTTCTATTAGAGAAATGATCAGATTAAAGATGAGGTGATAAAGATTCAAATTAATTTGGCTACTTTAAATACTCTAATAAAGATATTCTGTTGATTCTCAAACTAGCAGCATTAGGAGTATTTCAGGGAATACCTTATCACATTGTGAACTACAGTATGTTCTTCTGTACTAAGCATAAAATTCTGTTCTTTTGGAGGAAAAAGAAAAGCACACAAAGATTTTCTGCTGATCTCTGCAGGCTAAAAGTGTAAGAAAACTTATATTGTACTCTATCCTTTGAATTTTCTCAGCTTAATTGCGCACTACACCCACAAACTCACTTTCCTAGAAAATGCTATTTTAATAGAATTTAACCCATACCTCTTCAACATCATTTTTTATTCATTGTCATGTTGAACATATCTCTCAGCAGAGTATCAAACCTGAATCAACAATGCAAACTTCACCTTGTTTCCTACCATGTGCAGTATGTGATGCACAGGCCTATCAGGACAACAAGGACATTCCCTTTTCATGTCAGCTAAAAGGGGAATTCCTTGGACATCATACACAGCTTACTTCATCTTACCCTGTAAAAGGGTAAACTGTAAGAAATAACTAAAACAACAATACAATAGGTTATATTCCAGACACCTAGGAAAGAGGAAATTTCAGTGGCATGAAAAAATTATTTAATAAAAAATATGAAGGTGTATAGATCAGCTATTCTATCAGCTAATTCCTATCCTAATGGATATTAGGATAGGAATTAAACAAGTAAAACTCTGAAACTTTGTTCCTGAATGCATTAAGAAGACTTTTTACAGCAAAAGATATTTAAGATGCCTAGGTATGATCCTTAAAACCTAAAAATAGTACTATGGAAAAGACAGACTCAAACAATTTTAGAGTTTTCAGGGCAAGCAGAAAATATCAAAAGCACAAATATCTTGAAGAAGAACAGAAACCTCTGGAATCTGGTAGTCACATGGGGAAAGGAAACCGTGCTGCTTTTTCATGTTCTGCAAATTATGGCAAGCATCTCTAGCAGAAGGTAGAGATTTCATTTGTAAACATGCACTTTACATAGGAATCCTTCATTTTTAGTAATTTCTAATGCTCACAGTAGTATGATTAATATTGGGAGGGGCTTGGTTTTGTTTTTGGTGGGTTTTTTTTGTTTGTTAGGTTTGTTGTTTTTGCTTTTTTTTTTTTTTGAAAATTGTTCATCGTTCACTTTGTTACAATTTTGGAGGTGGTTTACTTCAAAATACTTCTACATTTCAATATTTGATTTCTTTTTTCAATTTTTTTCCATTACCACTCTGTCTTTGAAATGTTTTACAATTTCCATCTTCTCTCTTTCCTCCTGTTTCCACTTCCTTGTTTTCTAGACAGCTGTTCTAACTATGAGCTCTGGAAATCCACTGTTCCTTCGTCATGCAGCAGAGCCTTGAGTGGATCCATCAAGAATTTCTCCATATTATAAGGTTATAAAAAAGAATTTACATCTCTCAGAATCAAAAAGGCCAGAATCATTACAATTTCATCTATTATAACTAACTCTTTATAGAGAGAAAACTTAAAACAATTAGGTATCACAGTATAGAAAAAAGAGAGTTCTTAAACAGCTCTCCCACCAGCAGGTCTTTGATGTTAGGTTTGACTTCAGTTTGCTCAGGAGCAGAGGAAGGGACAGGGAATTCTGCAAAATCCCTGACAGCCTCTCAGAAACCTCTTCCCAGCCCTCTGGGGCCGGTGCTGCTCCTGGTGGCACTCAGCCTTCTGGTAGTGTCTGGATCATCGTCTCCCTCACTACTCAGAAGCTGGCACTAGCAGACAGCTGTGACATCCAGTGAAAGTTGAAAAATAAAGAGATTTTCTTATATCTTGCTCTGAACTTTCTTCCATGAAATTTTACCTTTAAATTCTAGAAATATATTAAATCAATATTTTACTACTGAGATGTCACCTATTCAACATTTCCCAACATGTAGTGCCAGTAAAATCAGTATTTTCCACCCATCTATTGTCAACCATGTCTGTTATTGCTGATTCACCAATTTGTGTCAATCTTTTTAGCTGAAATTACTAATCTATTACATAATTAATCACTAATTTAGTAGTTTCTCTCTATTTTGTTTATGAAGTTCTATGAATGCATTGAATCCAATAAAGAAATTGGAACATTTTCTGAGACATTCAGAATTCATTACACAGTATGATTTTTTTTTTCCTGTTCTCATAAATGAATAAACCTGATTTCAAGATTCCTGCTCAGGAGGATATCCTGTCACCCAGTCAGTGACCTGTTGCAATATCTATTATTAGATGCACAATTTAATTAGGATATACACTCAGGAGATCTGCTTAATCAGGATGTCTCCCAGTGAACACATTTAAGTCCAGCAACATTCACTGGCAATGACTTTCATAATGGGGATAGTAACATCCCTTAATTGGGATATCTTAGCATGAGTTAGTGTGTTAACTTAAGTCTTGTACTTCTGTCTTCTCTGACAAAAGCCTTCAGATTTTCTCTGTGTCAGAAAACACATCAAATATGTATTGCCCTGGTTTCAGCCATAAGAGTCAGCTTCTTCCTAATAGCTGGTACAATGCTGCATTTTGGTTTTAATATAAAATAAATGTTGAGGACATGCTGATGTTTTTGGTGCTGGTAAGCAGTGCTGACCCTAAGTCAAGGACTTTTCAGTTTCCCATCCTCTAGCCCAGTTTCTCTTTCTTTTGGAACAGGAGGTCAAGGAGCTAATACTCAGATGGTTTTCCTCCTACATTGCTGCTTGCTGGGATGATCCTTTTTTACCTTCATGGATGGGTATGTAGAGAGGACTGTAAGCCAGCTCACATAATGCGCAGTTTCTTGGCTGCCTGGTTTTCTCCTCTACACCTCTTAAAAACCTTCTTTTCCTATCTTGAGAACTGCTTTAGGGTCATCAACAGGGCCCAGTTGTGACAGCTCATGATCAGAACAAACAATAGGCCAAAAGTCATTATTTCTCACAGGAGGTCAGAGTTTAGAGCTGGCTAGAGAAATACTACTCTCCATCCACATGTCAGAGAAGAAAAAAGCCAGCAGCTGTGTTATGTGCCTAGATTAAACTGCCTCTTTATTCATCACCAATTCTATCAGCCTCAGTTGAAGAAACCCTACCAACAGGCAATTTTGAAAAGAAAAATAAACAAAATCTGCAGGCTTTATGTGCACATATTCAAGTTCCATTCCCAAGAACATCTATTGAAATATTTTGAGCTAGAAATTTGCTGCTCATTGACAATCTAAGCTAACCAGGAGCTTATTGATCTCTCCTTTTCCTCCACTAAGAGGAAGAAAGAATGATAAAGAGCTGCTGCTGAGATAAAATGCACTGTACTTACCATCAAGTATAATGCACAAAATAAAAAGTTCAGGAATAGCTGATTTACTGTCAGCACAACATCAGTGAATGACTTCTCTTTTTTTTTTTTTTTTTCCCTGCCCTACCTTTGCCCTAAATTCAACAATAGATGGAAAGAAAGCAAAAGATATGGACATTCTGGGAATGCACAAAATCCTGTGTGATTGTAAAAGTACATCCACAGAAGCAGTTACTTGTTCACTTGAAGTCTGAGCTGGTTGCATACAGGCCAGCTCCAGTCCAAAATTTAGAGAACCATGTTACCTGGTTATTATTTTAGGATTAGCACTATGATAACACATGCTGCTGGCTTGCATTCAGCTGTCTGAGAGCACAGATGGAATGGGAGCACAACTGTCTGAACCTGTACATGTAAACATGGTCTGCATGTCACTGCAGATCTCCATTCCAGGAGCTAGGACAGGCTACACACAGTGAATCCAATTCTCCCCTCCCTAACATCCATATAGGAAGTAATGACATAAGAAATGGTTCTCGTGAGCACAGGTATTAAAGCAATGAGAACCTAGCTTACAGCATCTTCAAAGCATACTAATTCTACCCATTTTCCGAGTGCCCAATTGTTTCCTTTTGCACCTCCTGAGGGTTTTTTCCTTTGCATTTAAGTATGTCCAGGATAGATTGTGATGCCACAATATGTGACCAAATACAGTACTTCATGCCTGGACAGTAAATACCTGGCAGCATATTAAAGCACCACTTCTTGATTCAAATATCCCTGAAGAGAAATTATGTCAATAAAAAGAAATTCTATTACAAATTTATTATCAAGTCACATTGATATTTTGTATTGAGGTTCCCCATGTTATGCCCCTACCTGGCAGGGTACTTAAGGGAATTCTGGATGGAAACAGCATTCTGGCCTCTTACTGATAACTGGAGAGTGTTAGCAGTTTATTTAGAGAACCTCATTGATCAGAAATTCTTTCTTGTCTGAACTCTCTCCTCTTTCAGCAGTCAAGTGTTGAAAGTTTTGTAAAATGAAAAGGTTTTTTGTCTTTCAGATCCTTTTCTGAGATGCAGTTCTCTTATTTAAAAAAAAATCTAGAATTTATTATTAACACCTGCTATGATCTCCTGCACAGTATACTTTACATCATCTAAAAGTTTCCAATTCCAACACATAACTTGAGGTTGAAATGGCAAATTCTATTTTCTTTTGTTATCTGCTTAGCTTCTGAATTCTCAGATGCAGAAATCATCTTTTTGCACAACAGTTACCACACTGTGTCTACAGCACTCAATAAGAAAAGTTTCCAAATATGGCTGATAGTATTCAGCAGTGGAATTATCTTATACCTGTTGTACTTTTCATATCTTAGATAATAAGCCTGATGAAAAAAAGCCTTCCTGAATTTCTGCAGCTGTTTTATCTACTAAATACTGCAATGTTTTTTGTTCTGCAAAGGATATCTTCACTTCCTGAAAAGAGACACAGAGACTACTTCAAATCACCTCTTGACCTTCTCTTCAGTAAGCTCCTTGTGTTTCCTATCATAAGATATACTTTCCAGCTCATAAACATTTTCTTTCTCTAAATCATCTATTTTAACCACAGGACTTAAAACTGAATACACTATTTCATTATTAGTCTCACTAGCACATATCTCTTTGCTATTCTAATACTTCATTTGCATACCTAATGATGTCTTTAACCCAGCTAGCCAAAGCTCCTTACTGTACATTTTCCTTCTTGTACTACCCTGCATTTAAATGTCTCAATATTATGTGGCTTAGGTGCATAAATATTTTCTATTTGATCAATATATTGATATAACTTGTTCTGAATATTCCATAATTTACTTTATTTTACCATTTTATTATCCTTTGCATTACCTATAAACATGAACAGCTCCCATCCCAACAAGTTCTTTCCAGACTTCAGAGGCCACCTGAACAGATTAATCTTGCACCTTGATTAAGATGATGAAAGTTAGACCATAGGGTTCTCCTTTCTTCGTCCTACCTCCACAGGCAGTCTATTTCATGTGACAAGACACTCATAGAAGAGTATCACAGTTCTGTGACCCTGTCTGCACTCCTGTTTCTGCAGAGCTAGATGAGAAAGGAGTTAGGGTTTGTCTGCAAGAGACTCGCTGTCAGGAGCAAAAGGCAACCTCAAGCATAAAAACAACTAGAACACTAAACTGTTTTGCCAGACCCTTACTCAATTTTGCACAATTTATTAAGACAGATCTTCTTGTTACTTTTTCTGACTTGAAAAAGTCTTGGTACATCGTATTGGAATGAAAATTCCAAGTTCAAGCCCTGATTAGTATTTTTGAAGTGTTCTTGCAACATCCACACACTCAAAATATCTGCAAATGCCTGTGCTATGTGTATGTGCTTAAACACACAGAATGGTAACATTTCTGTGAAATTTGACAATTAATCTTAAGCAATCACCTGAGGGGTTTATGGTTATCTACTATAAAACTTGTATATACCAGATTATTAACCACCTTTTATATATCAGGTATTAACCTGATCAAAACAATGTCAGCACTGCAGGAAACATCTTTGATCATTTCATCAAGTAAAAACAGTTGAATTACAATTAGGAAGAGAGGTTGCCTGACAGGTTCTCCCAATTCTGGATTCCTATATTAACACTTAAATACAAGTCTACTCATTTTGAGGAACCTGAAGTATTGCTTAAATGGTGGCTTAAGAGCTACTACATGTGAACATGCAGAAAGAAATGGATTTTCATAGATTCTACAAATGTGCCTTCCATCCAAGAGCATTTGTTCAACCACAAAAATAATTGGAAAGACATAGAAATGGAGAATTCATTAAGCAAATACACGTTCGTTCAGTTTTCTTCAAAGAAAATAAAAAGTAAGGTTAAAACTTAAAAAAAAACAAACTGTATTTCTCAACATCTTCCTAGCCTTGCTCATCACAGTGAGATTCTGACTGGTGACATATAGCATTTTACAGTTTTTCCTGAAGCTGAGAAGCTTCCTGAAGCTGAGATGTCAGTGGGAGTTGATGATGCTGAGTGATCTTACCAGCACCTTAAATAATTGTATGCTGCATTGCAGATCTTAAATCTGGCGTCGTTACATAAAATTATATTAACAGATTGTGAAAATTTTAAGTAAAATCATATGGATCTTTTGATGTTGCTGTGCTGTGCTTGGCTGGGATAAGGTTAATGAGTTTCACAATAGCTAGCATGGAACTTTGTTTTGGATTTGTGATTAAAACATTGATAATGCAGAGATGCTTTCGTTATGGCTGAAGAGCTCACACAGAGTCAAGGCCTTTTTTGGCCTCATCCCACGAGTGGGGAGGCCAGGGGTGCACAAGAAGTTGGGAGGGGAGAGAGCCAGCTCAGCTGACCCCACCTGAATTAAGGGATATTTCAGACCACATGGCATCATGCTCAGCTCAGATAAAGTTGGGAGAAGAAGGAAGTGAGGGGGAGACATTTGGAATTATATCTTCCCAAGTAACCATTGCATGTGGGGCCCTGCTTTCCTAGAGATGGCTGAACAGCTGCCTGCCCATGGGAAGTGGTGAATAAAATCTTTCTTTTGCATAGCTTGCGTGTGCTTTACTTATTAAACTGTCTTTATCTCAACCCATGTGTTTTCTCATTCTTACCCTCTTGATTCTGTTCCACATCCCAGTGAGGGGAAAGGAGTGAGCAGCTCATTGGTGCATAGTTCTTGGCTGGGATTAAACCACAACAATTGTACAGTCTGATTACATAAACAGCTCATATTGCACATTACAAAACATATAAACATAACAAACCAACTGCCTTTCCAGTTGCTGTCATGCACATGAAAAGTTTTAAAAGAGAGTAACATTCCATTTTGTTACGATACCCTTTGCATTTTTACAGTTCAGTTGGACACCTTGTCACAATTCCTCATATATCTTGATGTCTTTTTTATGTTTTTTTTTTTTAAATCAGTGTGAATATTTCTTCCTTGTATTAATAGCATTTCATGTAGCAAAATTGGCAAAGACATTTCTATTTGCATCATAGTTTATTCCTCTTCCCCAGTCCTCATCCATGGAAAAATTCATTGGCTGGAGAAATATATTTCTGTTAAAAATATTTAGCAGATATGACTCCTTTATCCAAAGCACAGGTTTCAGTGCTATTTAGTCTAAATAACTTATAATAATTTGCCTCAAAATTTTCAAGAAAACAAATTTATATGCTGCTAATATTCAGTTACTGCCTTTCCTTCAGACACCAAAAAAAAAGAAATCAGGACCAACCTTAATTCCCTTTAAAGAAAAGAGGACCAAATACCTGAGGGTACACTGACACAGAGAATTCAAGTGGACGTAAGCTACATACAGAGTGAGAAACAGAACATTTTTTTTTCTCAGTAATTCATTCATTTCTCAGAACATGTTTTCTTGCTGATAATATCCTGCTTTTTTTTGAAGGCTTTTCCATAAAATCTATGTTCTTAAATTGACAATCTTACATGGTAGATGGATTGGGAAGAAAAGGAACAAGGTGTCATATTGTCTCTGTGCACATAAAATCCTTTCATTCCTTTCTTTATCACTAAGTTCCTGGTGACACTGTTACCATCTCTTCCCTTCGAACACATTGGAGTATTCCAGATATAGCAGCAGGGTGGCCATGTCACCCAGAAATGCTTGTCAAAGAATCAGTGAACAATATTCCAGATTTTTCACAGGTGGAAAACAAGGGCAACTGTAGGTGAGGTGTCTAGCCTTATCTTATCCCTCACTTTGAGCAAGATCCAGACTATCCTACATCATCCTAATGTGAAATACAGAGATTTTAGGCACTTAATATCTCAAGTACAAATACCACAAGAACAACCAAGAAAACCAGTTTACTTGAATTTTTACAACAGGTCCTGTAAGTGTACAGAGAGGTCAAAACTCCTTCCACTTCTAAAATTACATCCCTCTTGAGCATGTGAATGCTCAGCAGTGGGACATCCCCACTTCAGACCTACTAGTGGCTCCATGGTCACCTTGAAGCAGTAGTAAATCCACCTTTGACATCTGCTTTGGCTGGAATGCTCTAAGCTTATCATAGCAGTATCAAGTGAAACAAAAAACAGTCATTTAATTCCAGTATTTCTCCCATGTGGTGGCTGAGCAGTTAACATACAGGTTGATACTCTAGGAAGGTAGGCAATCCCTAAAGCTATCCTAAGCTATCATCAAAATATTTCTCAACTCTTAGACATCCTAAACAACCTTCTTTGATTCTATGTTGAATTTTTAACCTTTCTTACTTTCTGTATCTTTATACTATTTTGTTGTATTACTATCAGAAACAGAGACAAATTCTGCTCTTTGGAGAGGGCTCTTTTTACCATCTTCTCTAAGAACAGAAATAAGAAAAAAAATATTAAGAACTTAAAATTATTTTATTAAAGTCTTTATGTAAAATTCAATCAACAAAAATGGACATCCAGAGCTGTTTTAGGGGCTGCAAATGCCTGTGGGCATTTCCATCTCCTGTGGGCACAGCAGCACCTGAGGTACTGACTCTGCCCTTGCAGAGGTGGGACAGGAGCAACAGGCAACCCATGTCTTTTTGGAGCCACAGATGGAGGCAAAATGACCTACCTAAAAATATCTAAATATTACTAAAAACCTTGCTTTCAGGCAGTGAATTCTGCATTTTTTCTGATAATAGGAAATCACTGCACAGAATAAATAATGGTAATGTAACAAATAAAAATACTACACAGCAATTCAATTTCTGTTAATGTAGCAATAATATATATGACTTTAATAAAATTAAAGTATAAAGAAGCAAAAAATGGAAGAAAATAAATTCCATTTTGATAAAAATAAAGATTTTGTTATATCAACTATTTTTTCAGCTATAAAGCTATTTTGTCGGGGTGGGGAATCAACACCAACAGCCACCATAACCACCACAAATAATGTTCAAATTTTTCAGTTTCAGTAGTCAAAACTAAATTTCAGTCTTTAGTCTTCCTTCCCAAGGTAATAGTGTTGGGCTCCTAAAGACCTCAGTGGCTATCCACATCACTTTCCTGATTATTTTGGAGACTTTCTAGTTCCAAAGGGCCCAGAACTGTAACATTTTTTTCTAACTGCAGTGTTAGCAGCACTCAGAAAGGGGCACTGTCACCTCCTGTTCTAGCTGAGATACTTCTAAATCTAAACATCTTTGCCTTTTGCTGCTATATTTCACAACAAACTTACATCTAATTGTCTATTATGGCCCATAGATCGGCTTTTCAACATTATTGATTTCCATCAATCTTCTTCCTGTTGTTTGGGATTATTTTTTCCCCAGATATAATCAATCCTATTTCCTGCCCATTCTTTAAATCTTCTCTAGGATCCTGTCAGTACAGTTCTGTGAAACACTTATTCAGTAGTTTTACATGAAAAAGTCTACAGAGTATGTATATGTATAATTACCATTTTCTCATTCTCTCCTGGTAAAATAATGATTGCTTTAGTAAGGAACAGAAAAATCATGATTCAAAGGCATAGAGAAGGATTACAAAGTCATTTGCTGCCAATGTCACCTTTTTGAATTGCAAAAAACCTGTGGGGTTGCTTCAGTGGTTTATACACCCAAACGAGTTCAGCCCACACTAAGTTTGCACTGTGACATTGTCCCTCTCACCAGGTCACGTCAGGCACAGCACTAAGCAAGAAGCTGAGAAACCACACCAGAAACCCACAAGTTTCCAAAGTCACAGCAGGGAATTACGGGACCAACTGCTGAGGTCAGACATTCCCTTCATCTCTGGAACCCTCCTACTTAGAAATTCAGAAGTTATACAAAATCCTATGTAACCCCATGAAATACGGAACACATTAGGTTTTTGCATGCTCATTTTCATACGGACCAGCTGTAGTTGCAATGTAAAACCAAAAATTCTGAGTATTTATTTACTTTTGGATTGTGAAAACTTGTACTTTTGGAGACATGTATTCTTATATTAAAAAAAAAAAAAAGATCCAAAATCAACCTACTCTAAGAAACCAGGCTGGGGTTTTTAAAGTTTTTTCTTGTTGTGGTGATATTATTATCAAATTTATTACCTTGACAAATCTCTATGACAGAGCAATTTTTATTTCAAGCTTTACTTTTCTAACTTCTCTGCAACTTGAACAAACAAGATAATTCTTTCTCCTTTATTTACTTGTGATTTCCTTTCAGGACTTGGTGAAAAAAAATTATTTTTCAGTATTCAAGATAAAAAAAATTCTGTAGAAAACCATACATCAATTTTTATCTTATAATGCAGCACAAAAATCAATCTGAACTAGAGTTTCCTTACAGATTTCCACTGCAAGACAGGTGTTGTGAAGCAGGTCATCCTGAGGCTTCAGTAATGAGCACAGAAAATGGCAGCATTTTTGCTGGGCAGGTTCAAAATAAGACATTGACAGTCTGTATCTTCTGAAAAAGGGCATTGAATATTTTTCATTTTCTCAACTCCAGCAAAGACATCCAAATTTTTCTGTTCATTTTAAAAAGCTCCCTCTAAAAAGAGATGCTTCAGTCAAGTTTTACTATATTGTTTACTTCTCCCTCATCCTTCTGGACAACCTTCTCAGCATATACTTTAGCTACAATCCCCGTGAAATCATCTCTTGATTATCAATTAAAATCTCAGTAGACAGTATTATCTAGCTATATGTAACTAAAATGAAAGAACTGAAATGCAGTGACAGTGCTTATATTTCTCAATATTCAATATCATAATTTTTCCAGCCACAGTTTATAATAATTCACATCCTGTTTCCATATACTATGAAGTCTTTGGATAGGGACATTCTCTGTTCATCAATACAGTGAGCAATGTGTGAGGAACCTAACTTTTATTGAAATCTTTGAGAGTTATTAGGAGTAAAAAAGAACTGAATCTAGCTGATAGAATTAAGATAGAAAAAAAAAACAAGACTACATTCATATGAAGCAACCTAAGAAAACCAGCAGTTTGATTATGCATAAAGGTCATAAAAAACATATCATGAAGATCTTTCTTGAATTTGCATAACTTAGAAGAGGCTCAGAACAGACTGAGGGAAGACAACTGGCAAGTTATGATGCACTTTGCTTCCCAGATGACATTAATCATATCTTCCATCATGTCTTTATACACAGTACCTTTCAAACCTGGGTTAAATATGTTAATATGAAATGTGAGATCCCTGAGCACACCTGCTAATATAAGCCATAAACACTTCAACCAAGTGTATGTCCTAAATACCCTCCAACAGAACTCAGAACAGCAATAAAGTTTGTTAGCCCTTGTTTCAAAGAGCATTTTATGCATTTTTTTAGATTCTTTTTGATTTCAGAGTCTTTGATCCCCATTTTTTTTATGTTATCTATCTACAGATTTTCACACAGATGCTATCAGTGCTCCCCAGTACAGAAGCAGAAGGAGAATGAGTGTTCTCACTTCAAGAAGAGAACTGTGCCAGGCAAAAATTAGACTGCAAACCAAGCCATCATGACACTAAAACCAAAGGAGTTAGTGTGAAAATCAGTTTCATACTAAAAGTTCAAGCTTGGACAGTACAGGTCATTTGGTTATCTATGGAACTGCAACATAGAAAAATTACAATCAGATATGTTGTTACATTAATGTAAAAAAATATTTTCCACTGCCCTGCAACAGATACTCACATAATGCTCTGGAGACAAGTTACATCACATTAGGAAGGAAGCACATATCCAGACTGATGCTGTAGTATTATAAGTGATGCATTAAATTTATGCCCCTTCATAATTTGTTAACATTCATTTACCTAAAGCGACATCTCATAAATGATGAAATTACAAAAATGGAGATTCTTGCTGGAAAACTCGCAACTCTCCCAGGAGGAGTTTCATCATTCAAAACTTGAAAAGCACAATTAAGAAATTTGGACAGATCTGAAGAGAGCTGGAAAATTTGTAGAAGTAACCTAAGGAAAGGTTGTCAGATGTTTTCAGTTTCCAAGTACAACCCAAGAGTAATGTCCATCATTCTAAGAAAATGGCTCCTGAGTCACATAACATCCTGTAGCTTTAAACAGTAGATTATTGATAAAATGCAGACACTGTCCCACATGAGGAAAGCAGTCCTTTCATAACTTTTCTTCTAAAAAATAAACTCTAAAGTAATAAACAAAAGTAATGACTGACACATAAAGGAACTCTGAGAATTTCAGATCTCTGAGGATTTTCAGATATGTTAAGTTCTATCACTATTAATGGCTTCATTTGAAAATTCAGGTTTTCAGAACTGAAAACCAGTCCTGCAAACCACATTCAAAGATACCAAACTGCTCTAAAAATGTTATGATTACACTAAAAAAACCAATATAAAGATACCTTCTCCCTTGTTACAAGAAGCTCAGTCTCTTCCTACACTAGAAGATTGGAAAGTTATGCAACATGGCTGACAGTTATCCTGGTAGGAAACTGGAACTGATAGACTGTTGGCTAAACAGGACAACTCCTCCTACACAGGCAAACTCACAAATAGCTCAGTGACAACTTACCACAATTTACAGCACTACTGTGCATATCCGTCTTATTCTTTCTCCAAGATGCTTCACTGATCTTCCTTGACAACTTCTGACACTTGATAAGAACTACACACATCACTTCCTATCAACTTTACTAGCCTCCCAGCGTGATCCCAGCATGATACTAGCTCCCAAATTTGAAACACAAGCAATTTATGATAACCCATAATGTGATAAAAAAGGTGAAATATCAGGTTTTATCCTCAGCTTTAATCCACAAAGAAGAAGATAAAAACCACTGGCATCATTTGGATGCAAGCCTGCCTGTCTGAAATGGCAGAGGCATAGATATCCTCCCAATCGATTTCGTCTGCCCCACAGGCAACCCTGCCAATAAGATGACTGTGCTGTTACTTTTAAAACCTCATAATAGCAACTCCTTGGCAAGGTCTGTTTCTTCACGATTCACACGTGAAATATATTTTAAAACTCCTGCTTTGATGTGCCTACCTTCTGCTCCTTGTAGAGTCCATTAGAGGCCATACTGTTTTTTCCACTAAGTGGTGACAGGTCTGTCACCTTGAGAATACATTGCTCAAGGTGATAGATTGCTTCGTTTACCTCGAATAAACAGGACACAATTTCTGCATCTGATGAGATCAGCAGAACAGAAGTCTTTAGTTTAATGAAACTATCAAAAACACCATGAAGGGCTCTGGCAGACATCCTCCAGCAAATCTTGCTGTCAAATTTTTAGTATTTTCAAATCCACTATGCCAGTAGTCTCCAAGATTTTTTGATCATGTACTTTTATCAGTAAAAAATTTTCAAGCCCACACCCCAGTGTATATTTATTTATAGACCATATACATGTACTAGTGTACATGTACATTTGTGCTGTGTGTATATGTATTATCTGTTAATAATATTGTAATATTATTATAAAAATACCCAGAAACAACTTTAAAGGGGTAAGTTAAAAATAAAATATAACACTACTGTTACATTTGGTGTTTGGGTTTTATTTTTTTAATTTTATTAGTACTGAAAAAAAATCTTTCTTCTCCCCCAAAGGTTGGTTTGCTCACCCTCTGTGATGTGCAAATCTCACTTTGGAGATCACTGCATTAGACCACGCTTCTTCTCTGCCAGATAACGTGATTGTGCTATGGTTACACCACTACAGAGATAAAACAGAAATACAATGCATATTTATCAGAAATTTATTGATAGGGCATCGTTGTACCCTAAGACCAAGAAACACAACCCTTTCTATTACCCTTATTCTGGGTACTCTGCTGTACAGCAGTAGGGTTGGGCAGACAGCTGTAGAAAGCAGGAGAGTGCATCCTAAGCAAATCAAAATCAGAATCACTACGGAACATCTGTTAGTGCCAAGAGGCACTCATGTGATTGTTCCATGTAGACCTCAATGCCCTTATTTTCATTGTGCTGTGAAGCAGTATGAGTGGAAAGAGACCGTGTAGGGAGCAAAAACAAACTGTCAAAGTGTTCCACTAGCCTTAGGCCTGAATATTTTGTCTCCTCTCCAAAAAGTATATATAAATCAGGTAATCATAAATGACAGCAGCATCACTGAAATTTCAGTGTCTAAAAGTTAGATAATAGAATACAAAGTAGCCATTCAGGCTCTGTTTATCATCATTAGGCAGAAACATGCCCCTGCCAGAGTGGTGCTAATCTCATCCCCTTTCAAATACTTAAGCTAAGACAAAGAAATTTATTTCTGAAGCTGCCTTCATCTTTCAAAACTGAATGTGAGACAGGTTGTGATAACAAACACTATCACAAATACACCTTAAATTAGGACAGGTGAACACCACCCTGCCTGCCTACCTCTTCTACTGCACATCTTGTAAGCCACATCGACTTCACTTGAAAATGCTTGAGATAAAGTTCCCCTCACCATATATAAACACGGAGTTTCATTTCTTACCCTGTGTGCTGGTTGTGATTAGGATATAGGGTTTTTTCCATAGTATGACACTATGTTTTGAATTTGTGCTGAGAACAGCATTGATAACACAGAGATGCTTTTGCTACTTCAGAGCAGTGCTTAAACAGAGTCAAGACCTTTTCTGCTTCTCACCCCAGCCCACCATGCACCTAAGGATGCATAAGGGCATGGGAGGAAACACAGGCAGGAAGCTGACCCCAATTTACCCAAAAGATATTCCCTACCATATGAAGTCATTCCTAGCATTTAGAGCTGGATGAAGAAGAAGAAAATGAAGGATGTTTGGACTGATGACATTTACCCAAGTCACTGTTACACATGATGGTGCCCTGCTTTCCTGGGTACGGCTGAATACCTGCCCACTCATAAGAAGTGGTAAATTTGTTCATTGTTTTGCTCTGCTTGTGTGCACAGCTTTTGCTTTGTGTATTAAGCTATTTTTATCTCAACTCACAAGTCTTTTCACTTTTAGTCTTCCAATTCTCTCCCCCATCCTGCTGCAGGGTGGGGAAGTGAGCAAGGAGCTGTGTAGGGCTTAACTGCAGATGGGGTTAAACTAAAACACTCTATATTCTCCTGGCAGGAACACCAATGTGACAAAAAACAAGGCTAACACTATAGTTTTGTCACTGTCACCCTGTTTTCATATTGTTTTCTATTATAGCTCTTATTTCATTTTGGCACGTAGATTACATTGTATACCACCACTATCAGTACCAAGACAGATGTCTTGCACATTCACAATGATCACAGCTTTCTGATCTTTAGACAAGAAATAGAGGATTGCACCATTTTACTGTATACTTTGGACAAACTATCTGCCTTGTCAACTCCTGAGCAAAAAAAAAAAAAGATCAAAACAAAAGCATGGAGATTTTATATATCATACAAAAGAGCTAGTGGCATATCAACAACCTTTAGTATGCCAGTTAGGAGAAAAAAGAAAGGTTAGAAGAAGAAAGCTAAAGAGTAGGGAAGGAGGACAATGAGGGAAGGGAAAGAGCAAGAGGAAGGATAGGCAGTGAGACTAATAGGACAAGACAGCCCATGGGAATAAATACACAGTCTGCCAAATGAGAACAGTAGTTTTCACTGTTCAGTGCATCCAGAGCAGCCTCTTACCAGCACTGAAATGAACGGTCAGTGGGCTGAAATAGTGGGTGTCTCACACACAAGGACTTTTATCTACAGGCAAGACAAGTTCCAGCACTTCCAGATATCAGATCTGCTCCAGAAAGATGTGCAGAAAACCTTTCTGTTAGTGTACCTGTGATGTGAGTATAGAGAAAAGCGATATAAACACAGACAGGTCTTCATCTACTGTCAGCTTCATCTACTGCTGTTCCTGCTACTCTCAAGTACTCTCTAAACATCAGGATGATCACAGGCATGGTAAATGCCAATGGAAGAGCCAAAATATGTTCCTTGGGAAACCGACCTGTTTACTATTCATATTATCCACGGCATCTTCTCCTCCCATTGCAAGTAAAAAATGCCTTTATGTGATACAGACATTCTCAATACCCACAGCAACTCATTTCTCATTTCACTGCTGCAAGTTCTTTTCTATTTTTGGCAATGTTTTAGTACTATTAACACAATGAAGCCGAAGTAACAAAATACCCAAATATTAAGGAAGACAGAATAATTTTGTCCTTCTTTCTTTTCTCAGCTTCTAATAGATCTATCACTCTGCTGCCAGTTCATTGCCACGTAAATTGTATTAACTGCAGTAGTCATGTACCTAAAAGGTCAGAGTGCTCTTTTACCTTAGACCTTTAAAAACAAAAGCTTCCTTTTATTCTTTTGTTTTTATTAAAAATCTCTCTCAACTTCAGAAATAACACTTTCTATCCTCTTTCAACAGGTAGCTTTTATTTTATACTTCTGATATATACTCGAATATATGCCATTAGGCTACCTATTTAACAAGTAGTTTTGCCAAATTTTACCATAGCCCCTCTCCCATTGCTTCAGGAATTGTTTTCCTGTCCTAAGAGTACATGTTATCTTTTCCTCTTTAATCGTTGCTTTAGGTGTTGTGATTATTGAAACACAGCATATTCCACTCCTGAAGTATCTGCATTCTGGAAATATAAAAATTAGCTCTCTCACAGGCAAATTTCTACCACTTATAAAGACTAAAACTTTCCAGAAGAGAGGCAGCCCTACATATGATAATGAAACATATAATAAATCACAACATTGCAGAAAATATTTAAAGGTCCCTTTTTGAAGAGAAGATATTCTTAAAACAGATTATCAGTTGGTTTTGCTTCAGGGCACTTAAAAGCACTGTCTGTGTTTAATTTTCATGGGTCATGTTAAAGATCTACAGCCAGGAGTAACAGAAGGCACTCCAAATGCTAAAACTTCCACTTGAAATAGACAGGTAACCTTATGCTTAGACAGCCTCAACATTTTTGCTTGTTGAAATCTTTTATAACTAACTTTTCATGTTTCTCACTAATTCATATCTTAGTATCCTGTAACATACTAAAAGTAAAACTGAAATAACAAATCCCTTAGATTTCAGGCTATATTTTTCTGTCAGACATAATCTTTGTACCATTTATTCATTGCTCATCTGCCCACTTTAATAGCCCTCTTCTTTAAAATAATCTTATCATTAACAAAAAATAAAATAAAATTATAAAATTAACATATATTATAGGGCTTGTTTTCTCAAATATATTTTAAGAAATCAAGCTAATAAAAAAGGACTAATGATTTTAACAAATGACAGAAGTAATTTTAGGCTTTCACAAAGGCCACTGTATGAAGATTTTGTATTTCGTGAAGTCTTCAGTACATACTTCATCTCTTCACCTGCAGACATTTTAATTTGCATCTTCTAGCAATTTAGTTTTGGAGAGACTATCTTCAAAAGAACAGTTACCCTATCAACCGGTGACATACTGTAAGAACATATGTATGGTCTGCTCCTCAGAGAGTTTAAGGCATTTTCTCGCAAATATTAGGGCTTTCACCAGTATTTAAATTGTATCACCTTCAAGTTCCTATTTTTAGTAACTGTAAGAGTGCTTTGTTTTCATTTACAGACTTTGCTCAAATATTACCTGTTCAGTATTATCAAAACTTCACTATATTTAAAGTACAGTTTGAAACCCTGGTATTTGTTTTGCAACCTGGGAAAACACGAACTACAACAGACACAACTTTTCTGTGATTAGTTGCAGTTTCTAAAAGCCTTATACAATCACAAATACCAAAACCACCACTATTTCCTACACACAGGGGGGTTGCAGTTTTTCCTCTGAGTAAACAGTGAAAATGCAAATATTCTCAGTAGACCAAAGGGCTGGAAGCTTCATTTTGTTATAAGCCAACTGAAGAGATAGAGATGCAAAGGCAAGATGGTCAAGTGTCTTCTCACAGTCCTACTCAAAAGGATGGATTGCCTCCAGAGTCTAAGTATCAGCACACCAGCCAGTTCTGCAACCCAGAAGTTAAGGGGGGGGGGGGGGGAAAAAGAAGGGGGCTTTGTGGTAAAGTTCATATTTATTACCCTGATACAGGCCAATTATCATCAAAATATCTAATATTTTCTAAATTCAGAAAAAAAAAAGTACAAAGTTACTTATTACCCTCATAACATTTCTGATTTATGCAAGCAATGGATGAATAGGATCTCCCAGATATTCAAAAGAAAACATGAATATGCTCTATATACTGATTCCTCTGTTAAAAATATTCTTCAAATTTAGTAGTGGGGAGTTTGGCTCAGTGACCAACAAACTGAGCTGCAGCTCAGATAAGCCTTTGGGTTATTACTGTGCTCTATGACCATCCCAGTGGGCCTGACAGATGGGCACCTTGGCTGATTTCTGCAGTAGCAGATATGACCTCAGTTTTATACAGTCCAACAGTCTTTAATGTCTCTTAAAATTCACTCCCATGAAGACTTGTAGTTCTTTAACCATGAAATCTTCTTCCATAGTCTTTTTTATGGTTCAGTTTAGGTGTCTCAACACAGATTTAATATATTGTCTCCATTTGTTCTTTATATCTTAATTGTATAATTAAACTGAAAGGATTTAAAATGTAGAAAATGTAACTTTGTTCATCATAGTCCATAACCCAACCAGTTCTACTTCTTTACTGAATTGTTTCAGGGACTGCCATAACAGATTATAAAGCTGTAAATCATCTGTATGTAGTATATTTAGAAAGCAATTTCAGTTTGAATTAAAAGATACCAACAGGTGCGCAATTCCTTTGACTGCCAGAAAGAACTGTCCAAATACATTCCAGTTTATATTTTTCCAGATACTCAGCTCCACATTTTCTTTAGCTGTAGTTCTACAGTCAGAGGAAAATTTGTTCCCAATGATATTGTGTGACAGCTGCTACACATGGCATCACTGCATGCACTGTCTGTTGTAATAACTAACAACAAAATTTAATGCTACAGAGTGGTACACATGTGAAGTGCATGCAGTTGTTCATTTTTTTTCAAATGACAGTACCATTAAAGAGAGTGAAATATTGGACTTTGCAACATTCCTGTTCTGTAACCTTGTACCTGCTATCAGGGAAGGGTCTTGAGACCACTTTACGTGGTGGTATGTAAAGATGCAGAGACTTCAAGAGCAGAAGCCTAATGAATGGCATAAATCTTTCAATTAATTATATATTGGTAAATAAATTAATCTCTACAAATACATAGATAACGTTCCAATAATGTTATTTTAAAAATATAACTGTATGAATTGTTTTGTAATGTTGGACACATAATGCTTGTATCCCATAATTCTGCAAAACCCATTTCTTCTCCCACAGCCACAAAAAAAATAGTACATTCAGCTATATTGCCTTGGTTCTGAAGGCATGAACTTCTCACAAAAATAAATGTCACTACTGCATTGCTGATGAGGTCTACACCTTATATTCATGTAATCACCAGGAACACATTCTTGTTTATTAGATGATTATTGGACAAAGGTTTGTACATCCCTATCATACTCTGAGTGTCCATGAAATGGCAGTAATAAATGATAAATCATATTCATTGTATTTTATCTCTTCTTATGCTTGAATACTGACACAATTAGCGTGCAGACCTTAGACTCATGTTTCAACACTGGGGTATCCAATAATTTTTCATGAATATTTCTTGATAGGCAATAGCTCTTGAAAATGAGTCATTCTTACTTAAAATATCAGAGCATCAGAGTTTCAACAGGCAGATGGAAGAGATTATTTTCAACAAGCTTTGAGGGAAAATATTTCCACTATGGCCCATTTCATCATGTCAGAGATCCTAAACTCCAGTGCTAAGTCATTCTTGCTGTCATCAAGAGGTCACGATCCCAAAGAAAGCAATAGGTGATTCTGCACATACCATTATGTGTCTCTGCAGGAAGGAAAATTAATGTCACATGCCTGCTCTTCTGTAGTTATCAAGTCAGGGAATATCATTACTAACATTTGCCATGCTGCCTTTAAGAGGCAGTTACAGGATGGGCCTTTTAACTCAATGCCATGCTTGGATCCCATCATGACAAGCTGAGAAAGGCTTTCAGATATCAAATTTCTCCTCTCATTTCAGTAAGGCTCAGAAGTTCCTTTTGATTACACATTGCTTTCTAAAGAGTGACTATTAGAGCTGGTTGTATCTAGTTTGAAGTAGCACAAGAGTGCATTGCGTCTCTTGTTCTTTACATCACCAGAATAATTACTCTGAAAAAAATCACCCAGATAGCTGAGCATCAGAAATTATTTTTAATTAAACTAAGCAGTACCTACTTTTTATATGGCAGCTCCTTTTTGTGCTAGCTTCTGGAAAGCAGGATATACTTGCTGGTCTACAAAAACTGAGACAAACATATCCAAGTTGTCTGGCCAATTTCTTCAGTACTGTCATGCCTTGGGATCCTAATGCAGTCAACAGCAAGAAGTACTTGCAAAGCCTATTCAAATACGTATACTAGACATTCTGTCTATGACCCAGATTCCAATTGTAACCCACAGAATACCATAATATTACTTCTGAATTGTTTATTCTCCCTCCATCTGTCACATTACAGTGATCATCAGCCTGTTTCCTTCAAAACATCTATGCATTTTATTTAAAGGAGCTTCTTCTAAAGGATCATTTCCATAATTGAACATGAGTGCCTAACACACCACAATATTCTGAAGTCACTGGGGCAGAATTATAATGGATGCAAATCCAAAGCAGCTCTTCCTCTTGTCCTATGGTGTAAAGAATTAAAGATAATCTTTTCTTTCTAGAACAAAAGATTTTGCTATGGAACTAATTCAAGTATTCATTTCATCCATTTCCAGATTTCAGTATATTTTTTTAATGCAGCCGGATGATGTATAATGCAATTAAGAGCTCTGGAAAGGAGCAATACTATCACTTAAATGTTATGAAAAATCTCATAAAACACTAACTTGAAAATATGATCAAAATAAGTATTTCTTTAGTCACCTATAACAGACTAATTCTCTTGAGAAATCCTAACAAAGCTCTGCTTGCCTAGAAAAGAACAGCTTTGCTATATCTCTCTGTCATTCAGAGGACACTATGCTCCAGTGCACAGGAACATGATATTAGATGGAATTGGATGGGTCCTCAAACCCATTCCCAGTGACAGCAAACTGTCTGGCAAGAGATTCACTGAACATCACTTTGGGCCCTCATTCAATAACAACCAAAATTTTAAGGCCTGTCTCCAACCACTTTCAAAAAACCAGAAAGCTGAAGAAATAACAGCCAAGCATTACAGAAATTCACAAAATGCAACAGAATATAAAATGCTTACAGAGCAATCTTGCTTCTGAGATTAATACCCAAAACCCACTGTTAGGTCTTGAGAGCTTATAGGGAAATTTTTTTTCAACAGGACAGTAGCAAACTTGCTTCCTAGGGCACCTTTGTGCTAAGGTTCAGGTCTGGAATTTTTTTACATCCAGAGCTAACCTGTAGTTCTCTATTCACATAACTGGGAGATATATGCAAGGAGAGAAACATCCTTGAGGGAGAAGTTCTTTCTCCCTCTGCTGTGTCACAGCAAGGAGCAAACACAACATAATGCACTGGTGGTCCACATCTCAACACTCAATCTTGCTTTGGACGAGCTGAGGCTACGTGTTTGAACTGCTACCACAGGAACTGGACAGCACATCTTGGGCAAATATGAAGACAAGGGTTAAGCACTTTAGCCCCTCAATAGCTATTTGCATCAGAAGACAAGATCCATCCAGGGGAAAACTGTTACACTCCCTGGTGCTGGAGAATTAAGGAAAAGTCAGAGAAGGGTGCTGTAAAAATGACTTAGATAAAAGAGTATTTTCTCTTCTAATCTGTGGTGCCAGAGGACAGAGATTACATTGAACCTGCTGCAACTCATCTCAAGCACACCCACAATGAATGCATCTTGGGCATCAATAACTACAGGGGATGAACTGATGTGAAAGCTTGTGCTTAGCACATCACTGAGACCTTTTACCTGCTCTAGTCCAAATCAGCCAGTTACTCAGGCAGGTCTTGGGCTGTCTATATCTTTGTGAAAAATGCCCACAAATGTCATAAGTGTGAGGGACTGAGTCAGATTTGCACATTAAGAACTAATTTCTGTTCATGGTTGAAGAAAGCACTCTTAAACCAGCTGAAAATAGTGCAGAGAGTTTAATTCCTTCATTATTTGTTTCCATCTGCTGTCTTTGACAATGGCCTCTTTATTTATATCCTGCAAAAGTTAGGCAGCACCTAGGTGAAAAACCACATTATGGCACTGACAATTTATTTAACTGTGGTGATATTAAATTGCTGTGTGTGTAGGAGACACACTATCACAGAAACACATTTCTCCTTTTCTGTTGTCTCAGGGTCTGTTTTTTACAGCCTAAAGCTACACACTAAACCACTCTACTCTTAGAGCAGCAGCAGGTAAAGTATGTTGATGAATCCCTCCATCGTGTAACATCCTGGGGAGATGCTCATTACATGCTTCCTCCAAAAAAGCAATAAGTCTATGGCTTAGGTGCAATTAAAATCTTGACATTTACCACACACAGTACTTACAGTTACTATGATATTTGCAGTATGCCACATTGATTTCTGAATGTTACAAATACTATATGAAGGTAAATATTGCCATGCATTAAAGTTGTAGGCACTGATGGTGTCTTATAAACAATGTATAAATCATAAAAAATAAAAGCCTTTACTTGATGCCTTTCTTTTTCTCTTGGGCAGGAGGGGGAGAGTGAGGAGGAAGATAATTTTGGAAAGAAACTTTTTTGCTCTTTTTATTTTCAATAATTACTAAGAGGGGAAGAAAACAGTATTTACTGCAAGAACCCTAATTTCAGAGGTGAATAAGAGGCCATTCATTTAAAACCCCAGAGTTCTGACCACATTATTGGAATGCTTTGCACATTCCAGATATTTTCCTCTTTGTTTCCCAAAGAAACAAAACCTATACAATTAGGCCATGGTAACTTGTGTGGAACAATGTACCCTTTTTCTGGCATATTGCAAGAGGTCTACCAGCTTTTTTCTCAGTTTTGCCAAATTTGACAGAGAGGTAGAGGTCCAAAAGCTTATTAAGTACATTCATCTTTTGTGAAAGCACAAGGCTGATCAGAGATGAGATTCAGTTAGGTGGTCTCCCTTGGGGAAAGGCTAATCTCAGCTTTTAGGAGACACCATAGCACCCACACAGGACAGAGTCACATCAAATGCTCCAACAAAAGATAAAACTTTGATTAAAGTTCTCACCCAATTTAACTATAACATATTAAGCCATAGTTAACAAGATTACATTATGCCCCCGCTCATTGAAACCCTTTGTTCTTTAATTTTAGAACCAGAGATGTTTGCAGCTTAGAAAATCCCAAAGCCTTTTATATGCTCAGGCCTCTACAAAAAAAGGAATAAATTAATGGAGTATGGATTGATCAAATGGCTATTAAAGAAAATGTCCATTAAATAAAATGTCCCAGCTACACTTCATCATCTAGGAAATGCCGGTGTATCAGTTTCTACATGTATCGAGCCTTAGAGGTTTATTTTTGGAGAAGGCCTTATCAACAGACAGAGACATGAGATTCTGAAACTCTTATTTGACCCCATTCAGGTTCATTAAGGCTCTTATGTTTTGTGAATTCTAGATAATTACTTTAATCATAATTAAATTTCACTGACCGATTTTACAGGAAAAAAAATCAGGTATTTGCTACCACATCCCTTAAATAAAAGGGCATCCACATTTCATAATATTAAATAAGGGATTGCTCAAAACTCCCCGATTTCTTTCCTATAATAGTTCTATTGTCACAGATACACATGAGATGAAATACAATTCTCTTAATGAGATGATCAAGTTAGGAACTGTCTGACTGAAAAAGTAAGTTTCTGGACCCAAATTCACTCCACTTAAATTGACTCTCTAAAGAATTTAGGAAGTCAGTAGAAAAATGCAGAGGAATATTTCATTATCCTACTGTACCTCTCTCCTTCTGCAGCAGACCACTGATCCCTTTTTGTTAACATGTATAAATCTAAAAACACTCAATTTAAATCAAGTATCAGTTTTCATATAAGTATGGGGTCTATTCATAGCAAAATTGAGAGAGAAATGGGAAAAAAGAGGTGAAAGAAAGGAAGGCAAGCAGGTGTCCCAGCACCAGGGACCTCGATTACTTTAACTGCAAAAATAAGCAAGAGATGCAATTCCCCTTATTTTAATCACAGACAGAAGAGAAACTCTTGGTCTCATACAGCCCCTGTCACACTTTTTCATTCTCTTTTCCTGATGCTCTCAGAGACTTCTATCTTTAGGTAATTTTCTTTGTTGTAAGTTTCTTTAAACTGCAATTGGATGATCTTCCACATTTTGGGTAACTCTGCCACAGGTATCCTGGAAAACTCCTGTTTGATGAAACTGAGCTGCTAAATTACCTGAATACAGATGTGATACTTTGTTCATAGTGGAAATCCTTTTTAAACAACAACTATTTTTAAGGCATGCCATGAGAAAATAAATAAGTTTGTCGATTCATATTCTTGTATTTTATTTTCTGCCAAATAATGTTCTGAATTTAAAGGTACTGTTTTTCTGTTTGTGTATCTGAGGTTGTAGGTCTAAACCTGCACACCTGCTACTCTCAATCTTAGAGATTCCAAATTAAAAGGCACCACTTGAACTAATTTCCCCAAATAATTTTTAGGTTTTGCACCTTCTATGAGTGCACATGTGTGCAATCCAACAGGTCCTGTCCTCCTGGACAGGTAGGCTCTGGCTGCAGTCAGCCTTGAAAGATCATTCACACATCACTAAAATTAGCATCCACTGGTGCTAGAGTAACCCTACAGATGATCACAGCATCAAATGATGTAAATCAAACTCCTGATCACAGCCACTGTTTCAGACTTCTCTGAGGATTTTTGAAGTGTTGAGGACATGGCATGCTTGCAACCAGAAGCCTCCAGCAAGAACTTTCAAAGGAATTAACTGGGTATCTAAGAATTAAGTTGGAAAAAATGACAGCTGGAAAGCCATCTGGGGCTCTGACCTCATATCATACTACAGAATTAATTATATATTATTCATCCTTAATTCCTTATCATCAAGCAACTGCATGTCTTGTTTTCCCTTTCCTCCCCTTTCTTAATCTGAAAGGCTGTCATGAGCAAGTTATAAGAAGTTAAACCTTTTCCCACACAAAGATCCTGTGGTAACATATAACATTTGTAATGCTATCATTTCACCTAGTACTCTGCCATCAGCTTTGGGATTTTGAACTCTTTGTCTACTTTTATACAAGGACTACTCATTCTACTCCCCACTGCCACAAGTATTTATAGATACATACCCTAAGTTCAGTAACTCAACATAATCAGTAACAAAACCTGAAAAAGCAGGAACCACTCAGTTACTGGGAAACACAGCACAGGATGCTGCATCTAAAACTAAATCAAAAGTAACTTTTCTGGCAACTAGTTTAATGTATTAAATAGTGCAAGTCCACAAGATACTTTTACTTCTTTTCTTTTCATAAGTCTGAAAATGGACAAATACCAGTTTCTGCCTTCCAAAAGCTGTTTTACTTCAATAATTTTGTTCCTCTTGATGCATAACATCACTCAATAATCAATAGATTGAACCTAATGTTAAGTTTTATAATTAACTTATATTAAATGCAAAAGATAAGACAAATACAAATATTATAAAGGTATTACAAATAACTTATTCCTACAAATTCAGTAGTATTAGGATTACTTTAATACAACAGTTATAGGTTCTTGCCCTCCATCCCCTCACACTGCCTCAAGTGATAGAATGATTGTGTTATTTTTTATCCAGTTACAAGTGAACAATGATTTCACTAAGAATAAAATGCTGATGGAGCAAATTAACTGGAGAAGGGCTGAGACTAATCTTGGTGTCTCATCATGCTATATTTTAGTGGTGTCAGTCTTATTTCAATTGCTTAATTGTCTAATGGAAAGGAATGAATTAGAATGGTGGGAAATTCAGTGCTTGTAGAAGCAAAGAATTAATAATGTCAAGTAAGCAAGAGCAACAGCACTATGTAAACTCTCTCACCATGCTGTCAACTGCACGTGGCACAGTCTGCTAAATGGTGAATCATGAAGATCCCATAAGACTGGGATTCCTCTCCTTTGGAGATAGCAAAGGAGCTTTTGCACAAATAACTAAGATTTGAGCTCAGCTGCACAGGTGAATGTTTGATTTTGCACTAACCTTTTTATTGTTTTATGTTTTTTTTCACATTAATAAAACATAATTCAGAATAAGCAGTCATATCTGATATGCTCAATAATCCATAAGCTACAACTGCTTCAAAAGTAACCTTTTCTAACTGAAACCATGATTCAGTATAAAACATATTATCCAAGCTAAAAGATACATATTTTTAATTAGATTGGAAAATCATATCTCAAAATTGGAGTGCAAATAGTGTTTGTGGATGTATTTAATTTCTGTTATTTAAGACAGAGAGAGTAAAGGGAATTTGTGCACCACCAAAAGAAGCATTTGCTCAAGACTCATGTTTCCTTTGAATAAATCCATTTAAAATGGAATAAAATTACAGAGTCATCAATCAAAATACCTTCCTAAAGAAGTGACAAATTTCTTGAGCATGAAAGGATAATTTGAGGGGGCAGAGGGAACCCAAACTCAGCTTTCAACCTTTGAGCCTCCACTCCTGTTCTGTCCCTAAGCCTGAGCAAATCCTAAGAGCAAGAGTGTGCAGAAGGATCATCTGCGTTTCCGAGTCCAAGTCCACTCTGTCTCAAGCAAATGCATTGAACAGTCCTTTTTATAAACTGCTCCAGTCCACTCTTGAATCTTGCTTTGTTTTTCTTCCCTTCCTGTGCATAAGTTAAACCAAACTGGACAGAATTCAGGGGCTTACTTCCCTGTTCAGAAATATATTACACTGCCTAGAATATCACTTCCTAACAAAACATAACTGCATTTTGTTAAGCACTTTATTAGACTAAACACAGTGTAAAGTCAAAGCTGATAACAGATAACAGAAAATATCCACCAAGCATTTCTTCACTTTGTTTATATTTTTTTCTTTCCCTTCTTTCACTTTTCATTTGCCCTGTTTTATTCTGTGTAAAATATGCAATTGGACTAGGAGGAAAAAAGCATTTGAACACTATATATTCTACCATTTAAGCCTGTACATAATCTTTTTCTCACACAAGGTATTCTATGCCTGAATAACAACAGAAATAACAAATGAGCAGAAAGAGTTATTTAGAAGGAAAGTGATTCTGTAGCCAGCACAGAAGTCCTTGGATGCCTTTCACCATTCCTCCTGAGAGGCACCTGATGTGCAGGTAGCCCAGAGGGGCTTGTCACAAGCTTTCAGAGCCTGTGGCAAGTGTACATATGGGAACCGATGCTCTTCCATCACTAACACATTTCCTGAACACATCCAAATGTCCTCTTCCAAAAAACCTGTCTCCTTTGTAATTGTTTATCACAGAAAGACAAAGAAAGATAACACAACCCCAGTTAAACTGACTTTAGTTAATGAAGCTTACAATTTCATGGACATTATTGTGAAAAACTGGCCATTACCACTGCTCTCTCTTTGAGAAGTCCTTCTGCATCTCAACTGAACATTTGCCATCACATGAAATCCTTCTCTCCCCCCAGCTCACCTAGAGTTTAGATTCTACCAAGGTCCACATAGGAAGAAAAGCATCCTCAAAGTTCCATGGCTTTAAAAGCCTCTGTACAGTAATCACTGCCAACTCATGTACATCTGATTAATTAAAATATCAAAGCAATTAAGGGATTTAACAACAAAATGCACATTAACTACAATAAAAAGTTTATAACTAAGCTTGTAAACATCCATGCCACGAATACCTTTCTGTAGGTTACTTTTTAATTATTAAACCAAATCCTTTGCACTTCACTGGAGAAAAAAAAAAAAGAGAAAAAACAACATATATTTTGCATACATTTTAGCAACAGACAGAATATCTTCAGGTTGGCGCTAACATTTTCACTTCTGTGAAAGTGGCATAATAGTTTACAAAGCTAATGATTTTTTTCTGTAAAATAAACTTCAAAAACATTAACTAATCAAACTATTTTTATCAAAGATTATTAATATTTCTGCCTCCTGAATAAGCTTTGAAAGGATTTAACCCATGCAATACCATAATATAATATAATTAATTATGAGGTTTGACAATTTTTATAAATTGAGCAGCATGATTATCTGTACTTCATTAAGTGCATTACCATATTAGGTAAAATATTTACAATCACATAACTCAATTTAATGGCCCTAGCAAATGTTGAAATGCATCTCACAGCAAATCCAACATGCCAGCAGAATGTATGACAATGCATGTGGCAGAGTACAAGCAGACCCACTGCCTTCATCTGGCTCCCATCTGAGCAGAGCAGCAAAAAGGGGCTCAGTTTGTGCTTTATTCCTCTTATCCAGGAGAACTCTGCAAAGTCCCCAAAGACCTGGGCAGGCTCTGATGAGTTATATAGGCTCCCATTCTACCATGAAAGCAGGGCTTCAAATACCAAACTTCAGCTTCACATTCTATAAAATGTAGGTTGCTTATTTCCTCGGAATTCAAAAGACCATTCTCTCTCATCCTTCTGGGGCCTAAGATGTTCCAGGATTTGCATGCTGTATTAAAGGAAGGGGTCCATGCAGAAGATAAATGGACAACCATCCACCCACCCTCAAAATAAAAGAAAATAAGTTAAAAGAATAAAGAACTTCCCTACAAATTTAGTGCAGATTTTTTGTTCCCATTTTTAAATGAAAACAGATGTTGACTTGGTACTCCTGCAAACAGGTGTGGTTGATCTTACCTGAGAGAGCATTAACATCCTCAGGATTAATTACATTCCTGTGCATTCCTGTATGCTGCTGTAGAGTATGCTCCAGAAGGACGTGGCAGGAAAATATTGGGATGCATACAGACACAGCAACACAGGGATTTATCTGCATAATACCTGTGCTACTCAAGGGTGTTGTTTTGTAACTCATTCTTTTGATTAATTGTCTAGTCAAAATATCCTACTTTTATGAAGAACATTAAAGACAGACTGGCATTTTTGTTAGAATGTCAGCATGTTAAACAATTATTTCTTTTTCAGTTTCTTCTAGAAAGTGATGAAAAGTCTCTAATCATTATGTATTTAAGAAAGTAGAGGAATAAACAACTGTTTTCATCATACAAAACTCTGTCCTTGAGAGGACCTAAGAAACACTTTGTTTTCTGGCAAGAGAAAAAAAATTATCTCTTTTCATAAGTTGTGAGTTTTCACAATATGCATATATCTGTCATTTCAGTATAAAGTAATGGTATCACAGCTTACAATTTGCATAAAAATCATGTATTTATAACAGAAAAAAATCAATGCAGGAGTTTTTCCAAATATTAGTTGGGCATACACATATGCCTGTTTTTTCTGAAACAAGAGCAATTCTTGAAATGCTATTTTTTGAACAGAATTCTCCGGAACTCATGGAAAGTTCATTAGGTAATAAAATTGAGGCAATGACTTCTATCTGAAGGTTTACCCCAGTCTGAACACACAAGAGAGAGCTGTTACTGCTAAACTAGCCCACTGCATGTTTAATAACAAACATGTGCTTACTGTGACTCAGAGCACAATATGGGCCCCCGGCCTTCAACAAAAGAAAGAAAATAAGTAAAATGAAGACAATATCTCTTTGACATTTACAATCAGATATTCTTTGCATTTAATCTTGCAAGAATACTCTCAGCATTGTAACATTCAACTCAGTCAACCCTTCTACATCATTCTGCAGAGCAAAGCTCAAGAATCTTGTATTAGCATGGCATATTAAAAATAGCAGCCAGTGACAATAAAAACAGTAGAACAAGTAGGGAGAGTCATAAAGAAATAAAATGAGAAGTGAAAATCTCACTGGTAAAACCCAGAATACATTGAAATTTACCATAATATAAAGAAAGCAAGACAGTGGGCATCTCCTACTATCACCTACCTATTATTGAGGTAGATCTATCACAGTACAGTAAATAACAATGGGCATGAAGTCACATATCTATTACATAAACACAGAATGATGAATAGCTGTTTTCTCAATTGTTTTCTCTTCAGAGGAAAAAAAAAAAAACCAGAACTGTCTGCTTTAACAGTTCCTAGACATCCATAGGATTGCCCAAGAAAGTAGACCATAGATCATGCACATACACCATTTATTAACAACATTTAGCCTATGGAAGGAAGGAAAGATAATTACTGCATAACATTAGTGTTTATGATTACTTTTTTTTCTGCTAGATACTACCATTCAGAAGAAATTGTTGAAAAATCTTGAAAACAAAGTCTCAGTTGCATTAGTTCATTTTTTCTTTTTAGTTTCAGAAGGCATAATTGCAAACTCATTAGATGAAATATTCATTTTTTGTTTCATTTTATAGCTATCAAAAATAAAAATATACTGTAATATGAAAAAAAATGCTTCAGCTGTAATACAGAAGTTTGTACAAAAATCATAATGCAATTTCCCTCTGTCTCAATTAATAAACTATCAGTTGTCAAGGATTCTGAAGAAAAATAAATTCCAAGTTTCTTTTAGGGCTAATCTAACATTTGAAAGACCCTGGGCTACGTGACTGAGTCACGTGCAGATGGAAAATAACAAAAATTCAACTTAACAAAGTTGCTAACCTTCACCCTCAAACTACCAGTACCACTGGCACAGTAGCAGATATGATCCTACATAGTTTAAGCACCTTGAAGAATAAATGCATCCAGGAGGGGCATACAGTTGTACAAGATACATTTATAATGTAAATTCAAATGTCTCTGTACTGTGCTCTTAGTACTTAGATAGCATGCAACAGTAGTTACTACCAAAACTGATATATCAGCTTTGCATAAAGAAATTAACATTCATAATACAGTTTTTAGAAGACTTTTGGATGAACAGTTAAAAACTGGATACTGGGGAGAGGGAAGGGACTCCTGAGGATCAAAAGCAATGAGTAGAAGGAATGGAAAGAAACAGCCAAAACTCAGCACTGGAAAGGTTAATGAAAATGTGCTCTGGAAGTGCCTACTAGGGTTTGGTTTGTTTAACACAAATATCTTCAAAAGTAATGGGAGTGTACTGAATTGAAAGATTGGAAATTCTGAAAATGGTATAAAATTATTTGAAAAAAACAAGAGCAGAGAGAAGATACAAAGTATTCACAAAGATAGATAAACAAAGATGTCATAGAAAAATACTGACTCTTGACAAATACAGTGGAGAGCGGGCTGGCAGAAATACCTGGAATTGTTCACACACATCATTGGGTTCTAAATCAACTGTTGCCATTTGTTAATAAACTTTGAGTGTCAGAACAGATTGCTTTTGGAAATAATTTGCTTGATACCCAGCAGCCAACAGAAAAAGATTACAACTTGACAGGATGCATAAAGATTGGGGCTGAGAATAAAAATGAGATTACAATGACACTACAGAAATCAACAGTAAAGCTTTACTTGGAGTGTTCAGTCATGGCTACACAGCTTACGAGAGATATAAATGAAATAAAGGATCCAGGAAGTGACAACAGAAACCATTAAACTGAAATTACTTCATATCTTATAACCCAGAGTTAAGCCTTAAGGAGGCACACTATGAAGGAGGTTAACTGGATTCACCATTTATAGCATCCAGACAAGAGAATAATTAACAAGTGAGAATAAAATGGTAAAAAGGTAACAGAAAGAAATTATAATGGATATAAATTCTCATGCTTCAGGAAATCTAAGTATCAACCACTAAATACCTGGTGTTACCAAACACTCCTTGGACAAGTATTTCTGCCAGGGACTAAGTAAGATTTTGGTGTCTTTCTGTTCCATATATTGAGGCCACCACTGGAGACAAGATATTGACTTGCAGTGTCTGGCTCAGTCTGACAGTTCCAGTGCTTCATTGTTTTAACTAAAGCCACAGATCACAAAAGAGTATACCAAAAGCATATTGCAAATATCAGTCATGAGGCATTGCTCACACAATTTTTAAAACTTACAGTTCTCCAGGTAGAAAGTAAAGCTGTCTAAAAAATGCTAAATATTTAAAACTAATAGAAACCATTTCAAGACAAAAAGATATATAGAGAGACAAAAGAAATTTTCTCAGAAAAGTCAAGGGCCTCAACAATTTTTCTTTTCTTCTTAACATGAATGAGAGTGATTCTAGACCACAGAAGACCCTGAGATTGGTGAGAGCATGATGCTAGTAACACCAAGGTTGTGAAGATTAAATCCCTGCACAGCCCATCACACACTATATTTCAACAAAAATATTTTTGTTGAATCTAATTTTTAATCTAATTTTTAATTTTGTTTTTAATCTAATTAATCCGTTTGCTTAAAATTAGCATCATCATGTTTATAATTTTTTGTATTTATATATTTTAAGAATTTTAATTTGATATCATTACTAAGTTAAGAAGTTAGAAATGGCTACATTTAAACAAGTCATAACACTAAAAGCACTGAGGAAATAAACTTTTCTGGACATTTTTATTACTCTTTGAATTTGTGTTCACAACCAATGCAAACATCTGGTGTTCACATGAAGCAAAAGGAAGAAAAAAGACCTACTACAAAGACTTCTGTAGGACTTAAAGTACTACAGATATTGAGCTTCCTATAGGACATTTTAAAAGTGTCTTAACTAATCGACTGAAGAAGAAACACCTCAAGAGTATTAAAGTCTTTCTGCCTACAATTACTGGAGGGTCAGAGAACATACACAGAAAGCTTACTGCTCTGAGATGTCTCCCTAAAATTATAGAGAAAATAAGTAATTATGGCTAAAGAATATCACATTGATTAGCACAACCGAGAGAAATTAAAATAGTCCTTGATTTTAAATCCCTAGAAATTATAGTGTTCTTTATCAGGTACTAATTGGTATAAATATTAAAAACTCCTGGAGTAATTTTCAAGCTTTTGAAATATTAATACACCTACCATCTGATTTTGAAATTTTTCAACATTACTTTGAAGCTCCTGTAGCCAATTATATAGTGTTATTATTAATTACAGCTTGCAGCTTGAAATACAGTGCTATCAACAGAGTTTTATCTGCATAAATATGAAAATAAAACTTAAATTGAATTAAACTGTTTACCGTTAGCGAAGGTATGTTAGAATATTATTAGTTGTGAAAATTAATTTGTTATGCCTGAAAACAGACTTTAAAGCAGAAATATCTCTGGGGAAAAGGTTACATTTCATGTATTGTATTTCTTTCATCTTCATGTTGCAAGATTTTTTTAATCTTCCATTAAACACTATCTTGGGGGAAGTCCATTCATCTTACTTAACAAAATACAAAAATCTTTAGCTTTATATCAAATGTATGCAGAGATTACTGCAGGAAATACAAATTAATTTTAACATCAACCCATCTTGTTTATAAATTATCAAAGTTTAGGTGGAATGGAAATGCCACACCCCTTAAGTTTTATTTTTCTGCTCAAACTCCCTCCCCACTTCCCAATACACTTCCACTTTCTCCACTGAAAATTCGAAGTCCTTGTGAAAGGTAATTCTGCCTCTCTGGAGACATTAAAACCCCACCTGGACATATTCCCCTGTGACCTGCTCTAGGTGACCCTGCCTTGGAAGGGGGTTGGACGAGATGATCCTCAGAATCGCTTCTAACCCTGGCTATTCTCTGATTCTTCTGTGAAGAAGCAATCCAAGAATTTGGATAAAAGCAGAGGTACAATGCACAACTGTAAACACCCTGAAAGAACTGACAAGAGACAAACATGATTTAAGAACCATGTCAAAGAAATGTCACAGACCATTTCCTATGTAAAAAAAATATAGCTACCAGTGTTGAAGTCTGAAACAAACAAATTCAGCATAAGCATTATCATTAATATATAGCTTTCCTTGTCGCTGTACTGATACAATATTATGAAAGATCATAAAGTAATTGTAGTCCCTTCTCAGAAAAATGCTGCTACCTGCAATGTACCAGTATAAAAGCAGTAGGCAAAACTATGGAACGTTGTTCCTAAAAACGAGTATTCAAGGTCACACCCTGATATTAAGTACACCATTCTCTTCTGGAATAAAGCTGCTATGAAGCTGTTATTTTTGACCAGTCAAAGATTAAAAAATGTTCTTTGATTAAATGCTCTTTGCTCTCTTCTTTACACCTCTGTCAAGATGTGCAAAATAAACTTGCAAGCAGTGCTGAAGTTTCTCACATGTTCTTAATGATCAGCTCCACTACCTGCCTTTATAATTTTTACCTCTTCTAAAAGTTTCATAAGTGTTTCACTGCCAGTACCTATCAGCAGTTGACCAATAGTGGTGAATAAAATCTGTCATGTAGCATTTAATATATTATTTGTAGATTAATTATGTTTTTCAGTACAACCATCACACACAGCAAGTATTCTGAACTCAAAGAGATTTGTCTGAATCAAGTGCTTTTGTATTCTGGGGGAAAAATTAAAAAACAAAGAAAAAGCATCCCATTATTTTCTCTCTAATGGTGTATTCATTTAGTTTCTAATAACAGGTGAAATGAACCATTAAAGGAAAGCTGGATCCAAAACTTTCCAACATTTATTTGGTCAATGATAATGAACAGAAAGTAAATAGATGACTAATATTTGGCACGAGAGTTTAATGAAGATTTGGTAAAATGCACTTCCCTTTATTTCCCTATTTTAGTTTGTATCAGTGAGTCAAGCTTCAGTTTAATGTTTAAACTCCTAAGTAATTAATAGGAATTCATTCCTTTGGTCAATGTACCAAAATGATTTGATCATGATGTCAAAATTATTACAGTGGTATCATTAACTTTTTAATGGGAGTAGAAAATTCTATAAATTTAATCATTGTCTTCAAACAATGCATGGAAGAATGAGCTGGAATAATCTCCTTCTAATCGTTGTCATGTAAAATATTTAATTTCCAGTTCTGGTTTGTCCCAGACAGGATCTTTGTCATTAAAATTAGAGCAGATTTTGATATGTAATATATTTGGTGACATGTCAGGGTGGCACCACTTTGACCTTTTCAGTATTCCACATTTCATTTGGGAGCCTGCTTCTTTCTTTTTCTTCTATTACTGATCAAGAAACAGAAGTTGAACAGAGGGCCAATCAAAGTGTAAATTAGAGACAAAGGGTCAGCATTATATTAAATAAGTACATTATTCTGTTTATTAAAATTAGGTAGAACCCTAGGCCTTTTTCAACTCTCCTTTAAAAAACAATACAAATAATAAACCAAAGGAACAAACTTTCCTATTTATATTTTCAAATCTGCTATCTCACATGTCTTCTTATACACTAAATTTTTTTTCAGAAATTAATATATCAGTATTTTCCACACCCTTTTTCTCAATTGTTTTCTTTTCGTTAGCTGATCTTCACATTCATTTTGCTTCCAGTTTTTGGCTACTTATCTTAAGCAGGACATAAAGTACTCAGCAAGGAGTTGAGCTGTCCTGTACATTTGTATGCCAGCTGCACAGGAAACACAGTGTCCCAATCAGGTTCTATTAACACACCATTTATTAACACAGACCTGGCAACTTTTGCTCTTGCGTATGGTCTTACACTATGTGATGATTTTTGTAAACCCACACAGACTCTATAGTCTCAGATCTCATAGTTAGATGCTATTCAGATTCCATTTTAAAAGCATTTCCAGCCCTGTGGCTCAGATGCAAAGTCTGAAGATAATGGATAATAGGATCAGGCTGGAAGGGACATAAGGAAATCATCCATTCCACCCCAGCCCCAAGCAAGAGCTAAGTACACTTATATAATCACTAGGCAGATGTTTGCCTAATGCATTCTCATGGATCCTTATCAATGGAAGTTCTAAAATGTCCCCAAGTAAGCCGATATAATACTTAATGTCTTAAATATTACAAGGGGTTTTCTCCAGATGGAATCCTAGACAGAATCATGCTAGAGATTCATTCCATTATTTCTGCTTACTATACTGTATTTGAATGAACAAATGTTCCTCTACCTTTCTGCAAAAGCCTATTTGAAAACATTTTCTATCACCTCTCCTTAGTCAACTCTTCTTCAGCTGAAGTAAGCTCCCCTACTCACCTGTTCCCCACAGACCACATTTTTGGGATTTGTCCCTGTTCTGGCTTGCTTGAGGACTTTCATCTTTTCTGAAGTGAGGGACAAAACCTGTACTGAGTCAAAATGACTTTCCACAACTGACAGTCAAAGAAATGGGAAACAGTAAAAAGTCCTGTATTTATTCAAATTATTTTACAGATGGTATGTCCACCTGCATGTTCCATTAAAAAATGAGGACTATAGGTTAGAATTTACTATCATCCCTGCATGATTTTTTTAAAATAGTCTGATCAGTCTGTCTGAATTCCTCATTGTACAGATCCTTCTTGCAGAAGCTAAATGCCTTGTAGGTGTCTTAACTTTGTCCTTTTCCAGAGAGTGTCTTCAGATTTTGACTCTAAGGATTTCTTTTAGTTACTCTCCTAGTCATAGTCTTAGTCCTTCTGACCTTAAAGTAACCTCCAGATTTTACACTAAGTTTCATTCCAAGTGCATCTGGGTTAAACATGAAAACATTGGCTAGTACTGATCCAGCTTAAACTGCCAAATAACACATAAGACATCCTTTCATTTAAACAGAAATCATTGCTAATCACTCTCTGAGAAAACTTTTCTGAATATGGCTGCATCCAGCCTATTTACACCTAGATCACAATTGCCAAATTGGCTCAGGAGAATACTATATGTGACAATTGCAATAATACTACAAAATTTGAGAGATGTGACACATTGAGTGCTTTTTCTCCAGCTATAAGCTGTTATCCTGTCAAAGAAAATTATTAGATGGATTTGATACTATTTGTTCTTGACAATTCTGCACTGGTTATCAGTCATGTCCCTGTGGTTACATATAATTTACCTGATTGTTTACCTGAGTATTTTTCTAGGAAATAAAAATTACTTGTCTGTCCTGCCTCCCGCTGCTTTCCTACCTCAGAACCATTTGAGTCCCTGATACCCACAATAGTTGGTAAGTTGCTGGGGGCACAGAGGTTGCCAAAAATCAAATGTTCTAATAAAAAACATAAATCACAAGGGGGAAAAAAATCAAACCACTAATCATGAGTTATGCTTTTTGGAGTTACAGATCTTATAATGATTAGGACATCTATTGTTGATTTTAACAGTTTTGGATTCACAATCCTGTTAACAATATTTATTTATTTTATTCGTGTTAAATATTTATCAAATTACAATGGTCTTTTTTTATTCCAGGATCAGTGGAGATCCAACTGACACACACTCAAGCAATTGTGATTATAATGTAATTCAAGTTTTTGCTGGCACCCATCCGAAGTTCTCTCATGCTCCTGGAAATGGGAAACAGTAAAAAGTACTGCTTTTTTTTTTTTTTTGCTTACTTTCAGAACTCAGAACTAGCTGTGTTGCAGATGGTTTCCAAAAAAATTATTTTTCAGCCAATGAATTCAGTGTCTTGGGAAGCCAATCTATTTGCCACATATGAACCATTTCTTTTAGATACGAACTGTGAAAGAATTATCCATGCCTTTGCTAACCCCAGAACAAAGCAAAGTGCAGCAGACAGCTTTGGCTCTCCCATGAAGACACTTAGCTGACAGCAATGATCAGAGGGTACAAAAAGAACATTTATCAGTTAAATGAGTAAGCATATTGCATACACTGGTTCCCTAGTATCACGAATGGCTTTAGTTTCATCCTACAACCAGGTTCTTGCCAAGTAATCACTTTACCTTTATGGTTCAAGCATAAGTGTTTGAAACACGTATGTGCCTTCCTATATGACAGAGATGCTCTCTATATTCACATGCAGTTAGTGAAAGTGGGAGATATTATCATATTTTTCTCACCCAAGCTGATTCAAAAGAAATGAAGTTTATATATACATGGCCTATAAGCCAAATCTAGTAGATTAACTCAGGCTTTCTGAGGAAGGACAGGAAAATTATTTGTTATTTAACCCTGTACATGGTGACAGACCAATTCCACCCTCTTTCAAACCATCTGCTACTCATCATCTTATTCCTTGGTCCAAAAGCTACTGCTCCTGAGAAACAGCCATTTTTTTCAGGCCACAAAAAACAATGAAAGTGTGACAAAATATTTAAAAGGATCAAAGGTACTTAAATATGCTTCTCATAGTGCCTATATTTGTACAGGACATTTTATTAGGAAGGAAAAAATGGCAAGGTTATGTCTTTTACTTCAGAATGGAGGGGTTGTGTTGTTTTTAAAATTCATCAAAATTAAAACCTCTAGGTTTATCTGTGCTGGAACATAGAAAAAGCTCTCATTGGACGATAATTTTCCTAAGCTGAATCAAAACTTGCATTTCCTCAAATCTGGCTGTAGTTCAGCATCTGGTTACTTTTTGCCCCCAAGTCATCAAGGAGATTCCTTTTTCCAAAAAGAGTTAAGAGATAGTTATTTTTTGCCTCTCTTCTTAAATTGCTGCCAGAATTGCCACCTTGCAGAAACGCAAGAAGCAAAATCACCCACTTGAATCCAGGTAACACACCCATGATCACACTGCATTCACCTAAGCTGAACTCAGAGACGCTCTGCAACTCGGCAGCCATAAATACCAAACCCGATAAACACACACTCACCAATTTCTCTGGAGATCTGTGTGAATGCCTCCACACCACTCTCTCCATAGTTGCCTTCAGAAGCCAGTGTTGAGACATAGTTCCACCCAAGGGCTGTCACGATGTCAACCATGGCCTGTGCTTGGTAGGAGTCTGGTGGGACCACTCGAGAGAAGAAGTCATACCTGGTGTTGTCGCTCAGCTCAGGAGCTGTAGATGCATAGCTGATTTGAGGTATCTGCAAAGAGAATGACAAGTCATGCAAGCCAATCTAATAACATTTTACAGTACATACTTGTACCTTTGAAAGGCTTGTAATAGATTATACACAGGCATTGTGCAGAACCAAGTATCTTGCTTTAATTAAATCAGCTGATCAGAAAGCATCTCAGATTTTGTGTAATGTCAGTCAAGCTTTATAGTGCAATACTCTCACCAAGAAATAATGCATTCAGCTGTGCTCCAGATGTCATGGCTCTTGACATGTAAATGCAACTCCTTTTTTTATTCTGGCCCTAATAGAAAAAAGTGAAGTAAAAAACAATACGGGGTGGAAAAAGGAAGAATTTGTACTATTACTACAGAACATGAAAAGGTCAGTTATGATGACTGTGCTTCTTGAAATTTGACAAGTAAAATGTGGATTATTTCCATTTCTTTGTTTTATTTATGTACACAAAAATGTGTGTTCCCATTTTATATCTATTTTTCAAGCTTTCTCTGCCACAGGTTTTTTATTTTCCACTTTTAATAGTTCATTGTGTATGATTTAAGAATATGAAGGCTATATATTAAATAGCAAAAGCTATCTGATAAAAAAAAACACACACACACCTAAAAAAATTACCTGCATATGATATCCATATACAGAAGCAGAAAACTTATAAGGATGGTAAATTTTGTAAAAAACATCTCAACATTCTTAGTAGAAACAAACTTAAATAACTGGAACACATTTTAAAATGCATTATTTTTCTCTTAAGAATAAAACCAAGGGTGGTTTTCTGTTAACTCTTGTCTAATACAGATGGTTCAGTAATGTCGAGAAGATATATTGTAAGCAAGACTCACTTATTTAAAAGAATATTTTTGGTGCAAGAAAATTTAACATTTATGCTAACTTAAAAGGAGAATTATTTACTTATTTTAAATGGTAAAACTGATTAAACAGTCATTAGCTTGAAATAAAAGATACTCTGAATATTGCATTGCATTGTGATTTATATTAATAAGAGGTACTTAATTCACGTCACAAAATATAAAACAGTCTTCAAGAAAGCAATCTGAATGGAGATCCTAAATTGATTCTGTTGAGAGACAAATTGAGCAGGCAACAGGTGTTCTGGTAAATACTCTTTGTCACATTAGATGTCAGAGAAGAAGGTTTCAGTGCAGCTATTATGTCCTGTTCAGTGCTTCCTCATCAGTACAAACTGAAAAATGGATTTGGGGCAAATGTAAGGAATTCAGAGTCTGGTCCTCAACCAAACTTGCATAGACAGTGCAGATATATTTGCACAGCCTGAATAAACAGTTAATTTTCTAAGGCTTGGCACAATCATTTCTCAGCCAGAAACTAACAAAATAATCTCTTATGTATCTTGGCTGTATTCTTCTTTAACAAATTTTCTACTCACAGAAATGCACCAGAATAAAAATATGAAATGTTGTTATAATAACAACTGAAGAGAACAGAAAAGAAAGAGAGAGGGAGGATCACAAAAAAGTTAGAGCTTATATTTCATGGAAATCAGTATTACTAACAAAGAAAAAATATACCAAGTAAAACTAAAGGATAAATTGTTCTTACAAAACTTGCCTTGTATAAATTCCCTTTCTTTCAGAAAGTGTTTGAAACATCTTTACCTCTTTACAGACAAAAGATTCTTGGCCTGTAATAAGACAATTATGCGTATTCCAAACACATATCATTGCCTTTCTAAACTTGTTCTGTTACTCTCTAAAACAGTTGTGGGTTTGTTTGTTTGTTTTATAGATACAAAAACAATAGAGACAACCCTTGCGATTTTACTAATTTTGCTCCTTGGTATTCCATTTCTCAAATATTATGTCATTGATCCTTTGCTGAAAGTTATTTCATCAATAATGTCTACACAATCAACACCAGTAAGAAATATTTTAAACTGATACTTTGGCAGGGAAAATCTTGAAGCCTAGACCACAGACATATCCATTAACTCTCTGAGTTCATTCTGCTTCAGGCATGAGATGAACAACAAACCCTAGATGTGTGTTTGTAGGAGAACTGTTGGTTCTACTGCAGCAATGAGATGTTTTAGATCAATGGAGATATTTTATGTACTACAAATATCACGTTTTTGGAGCCTGGAAAATGCAGAGAGATGTTCCTTTCCTACTTTTCATCTCTTTGCAGTTCAACTTCTTCCCTAGAGTTATTTCTAATAACAATGGAAGAAAACAGAAGGCAAATACAGCACAATCACGATACTTTGAAATCACTGGGCACACTAGTAAGCTTAAATCACCACTGTTTTATAATATCTGCCAGCTTTTCACTAGCAGGAAAGAACAATATGCCATGTGAAAGTAGGAAGAATCCCTAAATAGCAAACCAACCTTAAGTTTGGAGAAAAAAAAATCAGTTCTTGCAAGGAAATATATAATCATTTTCCGAATTTCTTTTTGTATATGTCCCTCATGGTTATAAACAACACCACTGTCAAGAATTTTCTTCTCAGTATTGCAGAGCTCCCACTCAGAAATGCTTCATGGACTTCTTTTTTTGAAAGCAGTTTATGCAAAAGTAAATAGTAACTTCCTTCCTCGCCTGCTTTTAAATGTACAATTTTATACAGCTCTGACAAATAGCTTTAAAATTTGAGAATTTGGTTTATGCTCCAGTTACACAGGAAGTATAAAGACTCAACATGAGACTCAAAGAAATTTTTTGGCATGAGGTCAAATTCTTTGGATTTAGTGGTTCAATAATCCATGAATGAAAAATATATACATTAAAATGTAACAACTCTATTTATGGACTGTAGGTTTAATAAAGCATTTTATATTTCCTCAAGTACATTTTACAAAATGGAGCATAGTGTTGCCTAAGCAAGGGAACTGTTATGCTCTATCAAATCAGTAATGTGTGTTTTTAAAGCTCCCTAAATACAGACTGTATTCCTACTTTAAGTTCCACTGGTCTCTTGAGACATAAATTTGCATTTTCAAAGAAACCTGTAAAGAAGGAATTTTATTTCTCATTCTAGATTTCTCAGTCTAATTTTTCAAAGTTAAATACAATACCTGTAATGTTTACATTGTATTTAAGTGGCATATATTAGTGTTAATAGTATATTTCCTTCTCTTTTGGAGAAAAAGAAAATTATTATATAACCACATTTGAATTGGTTTTTGCACAACATCTGTCACATTCACTGACAGTTTCTGAAAGCATTCATGTTTGACTGTTCATTGATATGATTTTTCTATTCTTTCCTGCCCTATGGTTTGGCCACTGTCTCCCATTAACCTATAATTTGCTGATAAAGTCAGCTTCTAATGGGTGACAGATGGAAACCTTTGAAATTATTATATAGATTAATTCATAAAAGCCCTATTTTTATTATTTTTAAACCTTAAGCTATCTATTAAATGTTGAAAACAAAAAAAATCCTAGTGTGGTGTTTTAAAACAACATCCAGTTTTAGTTTCATACTGGTCTTAACCCTCTTACTTACTGAACTACTGCTGAAACTACTCGTGATCCCTCAGTTCTTTAATCTAAGTCTGTGATGGCTTCATTCCATTCTATTGCTCAGTCACTGGCATCATAAAACTATTCAGCGTGCTTAAAAATAAAACAATTTGTAGAAAAACAAAAACTAAACCCAAACACACACAAAAAAAAAATTACTGATAACTAAGCAAAACACCTAATCCTTGAAGATCCATTCAAGCCAAAATCAGCAGTCCAAAAGTGTCTGTTTTTCACTGATCTATCTGTATATACCTCCTCACTGATTTCTCTAAAGACCTCCCCTTCCCAGAGGATTAGAGAAGATGGAGCAGGTACTTTCAGAACTGAACATCCACAAGCATGACTATGACAGCTCTTAAAGGAAGAATGTCCTCAGTATAAGACCAGCACCACGCATTACTACAAAACAGACTTTTACTCCCTCATGGAGAAAGTGTGGACAACTTCAGGAGTGTCAAAGGCAGCTAATGTAACTTTCCATTTATTTCAGCCAAGTGGTAAACCACTTTCAGCTCCCCACACAATGAATACAAAAACCACCTACTACACTCCTAAATCCAGGACTATTCATAGAGGAACATTCCTATGGATCTGTCTGTGCTGGAGTCCAAACCCTAAAACACAGAAGAGCTGCACTGAGGATGACAGAGGGAAAAACATGACCTAGTTGTGCCCTTCCAGGAGAGTGCCTTCACCAAAGCAGGCAGATTTAGCATGCTTTCTCTTGAATTAGATGCTCTCCAAGTTTAAGGCAAAAGTTCACTACAACCCTTTTACTGAGCTTTCAAATCCATTTGCATGCTACATTTGACAATGTAAAGCATCAGCTGGCCATTTCATATGCCATCTCCCTTTACACAGTCTTCCAGCTGAAAGCATGATTTGGGAACAAAATAGCAGACAGTGAAATGAGCAAAGCTCATAAGGCAAAAGACTTGAGAAGGGAATCACTATCAATTTTTAAAATTAGGCATTATGAGTTACACTGACAGTAGTAACTATGTTGTACAGTCACCAAGAGTAATGGGCTTAAATCACTCGCATCTTCAGTTTCACTACCCACTCAGACCTATCATTACTAACTTTAACATATCAGCTAGCATTATATTTCTCTTTTCCATTCTCTCAACACTGAGCCTTTTTTTTTTTTTTAGGAATATTAGCAATAGCACATTAAAAATAGTAATAATTGCAAAAAAAAAAAAAGTGAAGTCAACAAACTCTAAGTTAATGACTACTCAGTATCAGCTGGCATTTTATCACCAACTAATACAGCTAGCAAAGGAGTTAAACTACTCAGAATAAAATTTGTCTGTGGAAACATGTCTTCAACTTGATGATTTTTTGAATTTTAAATGTCTATCATTAATCATTAATGGCCCTGTCTCTTCAAGATTTTTATTCCCTCTTCTGTATAGCAAGAAAGAGTTCTTTGTGAGTCCAAACATTCACAGCAGCAAAATGAATCCTCAGGGCCTAGATATTGAACAGTTGCAGGAGGAGAGCCAAGGTCACCATGCTTTGGCTATTAGTGACATTTTTAAATTGCCATCAGCCAGAGCACCATCTTAGTTTGCTTTTGCTTCTGAAAAACATCAGCCTACAACACAGTAAAGCCAAAGTCATTCAGGAAGGACATTCAAGATTCAAAAGAGCTTTATAAAGCTTAATAACATCCTACTGTATACCAAACAATACTGAAAATGTCTTTTATTATTACTAACTATAGGAGAAGGTGAAATGCACCCTGGAACATTTCTCTAATATAAAGGGAGCCTGGGAGATTAATTCAACTGTTCTACACACTATGTAGAGCAATAGTGTAAACAGCCACCTGTCTTCCATTGAATCTCACAATCCTGCGCTCTTTGGCTAGACATGATTATTAAGACACCTCATGTTCAACTTCCTCCTATGACATCTTCATCCTTCCCTCTATGATGAACCCCAGAGAGGTCACCCATGCCATCACTAGATACCTCGTTTCATTCATTTCAGAATAAACCAATATTAATCACCCTGTGAAGACCGAACACACGAAGACTCAGTAATGCCTTTGGAGATATGAGATGGCCCATTCAACGCTCAGGCCAGCTGAGCAGGGTGACACCTTGACACCTCCACCAGCTACAGATCCACTGTGTTAGAGCTGATGTTATGGAAAAGTTTCAACATACGAAGCTTTTTGAATCAGCCTCATTCCATGGATTTTACCGGGGGAGGAGTGATCTACAAATCAAATGTAGATCTACTTGGATTTATATTTTCCCAGTAGATAAATTCATGTATTCATTTATATTTATAAACTCGGGTAATTCTAATCTCTATTTATTTAGATGACTACATTCTCCCCCGATGTTAAGGACCTTCAATGACAATACTTATCATGCATCAAGCAATGCATGTTGTTCAGGAATTACCACTGATTTCCACCCCCCCTCCAAAAAAAAATTTATATTGCTATTAACTTGAGCAAAAGCAAGAAAACACAAGTATGTTTTTCACCCATATGAATATTATTTAAAATGTATTTAGTTCAAAAAGGTTTAGCAAAACTTGAAAAGCTTTGGAAACAGAAAGAAGGAAAGTATAATCAGAAAGCTGCCATTAGCTGATTTCACTTGGTAGGCAGGATTTTTTTAAACCCATTTGAATTATCCCACGTCATTCTATTTGCAGTAAATATCATAGCAGTTCCTGTCAAGTGTGCTTCTAATTCATACACCTAATGATGAGGAGGTAATGGACTGGTCACTTGAAATGTTTTTGAAATTCCACATATATTTGTACAGGTTTTGTGCAAAGATATGGGGTTTTGTGATAAAATGCAACATAGCAATTTTTTGCCCCAAATACAGAAAGAAAAGGGATCTAGCATACCTACCTAAATGCTTCTGAGATGGAACAGGTAGATTATTGTACTTTTTTCTTTCTATCTGTCTTTCACCGGGTTTACTTCTGCTGCCAGTTACCTCCTGAAGACATATCCCTGAACAGAATATAACTTCAGTGATCAGCACTGATATTTTAATGAAAGCACATAAATGAGGATCAATGCAGCTCCATTTGTTGCCAACAAAATTATTTCTGCAAACCTCATAAGCTGGTCTGGTATGTGAAACATTGCAGAGACAGATGCAATTGCTAGCCCAGTAGAAATATGGGGGTAAAAACAAACATGCAAATCCTCTTTCATTACTGATTTTCTGGGTTTTTTTCCCCTCCACGACAAACAGAGTAATTATCTATCATACTTATTTCTGACGATATTGCTGGTGATCAAATGGCTAGCAACTACAGTAGTCTGAATAAACTGAATTACCCTAGTAAAAGTAATTTTTTATGGTTAATATATGTAATTGTATAGTGTCAGATAATGGGATGAACAAACTATTAAACCTGAACTGCATCACCACCTGCCAGAGAGTATCTTTCACAAAGTCTAACAAGACATGCTACAGCAGGAGTATTTCAGTTTATGACCTGCCCGTTCTGCCCTGGTAGAACAGAACGTGACAAGGGAAGAATGTATATAATAAAAAGTACCTAATAAAAAGTGTTTGAATTTGATTAGGTTCATTCCAGTTGGTTGAAGTAGGTCAGGGACTCATTAGAAGTCATTACTTTTAATTATACACAAGGGATACTATAGAAAATAATGATGATACAATACCCCAGTCTCAAATCCCACAACAGATGCAGCATCTACAAAACATATTCACCACTACAGGAAGTATGGTGTGCACTTTAGGGCAAAGCATTAAAAGAATATTTATGCATTAGGAACATTTTAACAACTGAAGTACATCTTGTCACACTATGCAACACTGTGTAACTCCAGAAGGATGACAATCCATCTAAGGGGACAGCTTGAATTGTCATCAATATTCTGTGCAAGGGAGTCTATTGATAAATGCTAAACAATGGCATTTCTCAGTATGGGAGTTCTATATCAGTATTTCCACATAATTTTAAATCCTGGGGTTTTCCTCTCTGAGAACCAACTGAGCTAAGCAGTTGCACATTCAATTATCCACCATCTTTAGGCAGGATCTTTCTAAATATTTTAAGCCCAGCTGATGTCCAGGCACTGAATGATAAACTGGAGAAGCAGCAGATCAAGTGAGAAATATTCATACTGAGATCAAATCACAAGGAGGGGGGATGGAGGGGATCTTGAGCTTGGGAATTGCTGGTAGCTCTTCCTTTACAGAACCCTCTGTTCTCCAATCATCAGATCAAACAGAAAGCCAAGGATGGTCAGATAGCTTTAGGGACTTCTTAAACTATTAAAATTCCCTTTCTACTTGTCAGGGAAATCCACACTTAATTATGTGTATCAATACATTAGAGTTGTATCAGACTCTGCTTAGCACAGTGTGAACTCTGATATTTCAGTTTTTCTAGCTCTACTTTCCTCATTAGAGCTTGTCATGTCAGTGTCTGGAACTCTAATCACTTTTGATGGATTTGAGAAAAATATACAAAAATTTGCATTCCTTTTATTCTGAACTAGGAAAGCCTACTTTTTATTATTATTCAGCAGTAAAAAATTTACCTAGTAGATCAGATTATCCCTCAGCCAAAATCAGGTTTCTTTTACATTCATTTGATAATTTGTACCATAGAGAGCACAGCAAGCACTTTTAGAGATTTGCCCATGGGGACATGCACTCACCCATGGAAGTTTTTCTGATTACGGAGACCATCACTATGGAAGGAAGTATGAGACAAAGGAAGAAAGGGAAAAGCATTGGAACAGATGGCCCAGGAAGGTGGTGGACTCACCATCCCCGGGGCGTTCAAGACACAACAATGTGGCTGGCACTTAGTGCTGTCCTCTGGTTGACAGGGTGGTGATCAAAGGTTGGACTGAATGACCTCAGAGGTCTTTTCCAACCTTAATGACTCTGTGAAGAGGAAAGTGCTCTCAGCAGGATGCAAGATGGGATGCTCTGCTAAAGGAACAACTCTGACCTTTGTATTCACTTTTTACTGCCTCAAGGCCACTCCAGCTTACACCACTGCCTGAGCAGCAGTGCTACCCTTTTGCTACCCATGCTGCCACCTTAACATCATGAGATACAAGCAACCAAAAAATAACATGAGGAGGAAAAGTAAATTTTGTATTCTTGACAGCTCTCTCCACCATTGTGGACAATGTGAAGATACATAAACAGGGCTCAGCTGGCCAGACAGATATGTGCAGTGCTTTAGTGGGTGCCTTCACATGTTCTACAGTACACTGCCTCCACTTCAGCTGTGGCTCAGAAAGCCCAGCTTTCCAGTGACCTCTCTGTCCCATGCTAAAGACTTGGATATCACATATCAGAATGCATTAAGAAAATCCCTATGAGTCACCATAGCTATGGATTCCTTTCACAGCACACACAATTCATATGGGATTATAAAGCATCATCTTAAACCAACATACTACAGACTTAGAAGAAGGGAAATTAAAATATCCCTGTTTTGTTTGCATTCAGACAAATTTTCTTTCATTCTTAGAACAATAAGACTTGGCTGATAAACAATTTTACCTTGAGTTTTTAACCTTAGAAGTTATAAAACGTTAGCCAGTGCCAAATGATTTCCAAAAAGTTCGATATTTCCTGTATTAACACAGTGAAATGCTGAGTCCAGTTGCTACCAGTAGAAAAGTTGGAGAAAAGAGCAAAACATTTATGGAGAATGAGGTGGAGGGGGAGGACCTCAAAGCAAAAATACTGATTACTTTAATTACGTGATAAAATTTATTCAGATAGAAGGAATAACACAGTGTTATCTTTCCTTGTACCTAACAGTGTCAGTATCAACTCTTCCAAAGTACAACCCAGCTGTCAAGGGGCTAATCTTATTTGACCCTTTTGAAAATCCCAGGCTTGCAACACAGAAAAGCAAATGTAACTGTGTTATCCACCATCTGGGGATTGTTCAAAAGAATATCTATCCAATCTTAGTCTAGAAAAAAAGCAGCTTTGTAATTCAGGCTCAGAAATACATTGTACAAAGTACAAAAACATGCCTTGTCCTCTACCCCCATCAAAAAGCTATACTGAAACCTGCATGTCCAAGTACATGCAGTGACTTTGTGCCTACCATTTCCACTGAGGTGTCTCGCAGACAGACTTTGGGGTCTTGATGATGGACGTGGTCATCTGAAGACTGCTCCACAGCCAAAGAGGCATAGCAGCACAAACTTTTTGTTTTACTAAGATTAATAAAACAATCAACTTTCACAAATACCTGTATTTCATAAATTTTGCCATTTTGATAGACTAGGTACAGCCTTAAAAATTGTAACACACACAAAGAAATCACGACACAAGGAGGCTGTGCCCATGGTCAGAGGTATAAGAGATACCTTTGAAATTTGAACTTAACCACCACATGTTGTATCCCTGTCAGCAGCCATGAGTAAAGCTTCCAAAAAGTAATGACTATCATAAAAGTCAGGAACTCAGAAGAAAATATTATATTTTTATATAAAAGTAATTTATATATGTATAATATACATATGCACACACATATTCCATATGTTGGACCATTTTTCTTTTCTTTCTTTTAGAGTAATTAGTGGTTTATACTTCCTCATTGAGGACGCTATCTAAACTGTGTTTATAAGTTGGTATTGTTACTGACTCAAATTGAACAAGATGAATGTTAAGAAAAGCACAGCCTAAGGGGAATAAGATCACTTAAGAAACAGAAACCTTGCAGAGTACAGCAACATATCCTCTATTTAAAGGAGATAATTAGAATTTGGAGGAAATATTTTTTTTATTAGTGCTATTTCTTATTGAACCTATCTCTATATATAGTTACATATACCTGACATTTTCTCCTTTTTTTTTTCTTATATCTCATTCTTATTTTTTTCCTCAGACATTTCAAGAGCCTCTAGCTCCCTTCTGCTCCCTTCAGGAAGTTCTCTCTCTCTTTTCTCTACACAAACACCTTCTTCCAAGATACCTATTTTCCTTTACACCTGTTCTCCCTACCTCTTCTCACTCTCTCTTCGTCAACCACAACTTGACTGAACTCAGAGGAAAAGTAGACAGTAATTTGTTCCTAAAGAATGATTTAGGATACTCAGTTTGAGCTCTGCCTCTCTCCTTTGGCAGCTCACATTCAGAGATGCTCAGTAGAAAAGGCAAAGTCTTCTGTAAAATACAGCTGAACAGGGTCACTCCTCACTCTCATCTACTGAGTAAGGCTTCCTTTCCCACAATAGATATTTTTCTAGACATAGTCTCAATGCAGTCAGAGAGCAAAGTCAGCAAAAACAGCATTTGATGTAGGAAAAAAGTCTATATTGGATGAGCATTTTACAATTTCTGCAAATTCTCCTTTTCCCTGTTTCTATTCATTGCAATTTAACTACAAATCAGTTTACTGTTATCACCACCATACAGCCTTGTTTGAGTGTGTTAGCCTTAGCCTTCCTGGCTAGTGCAATGGAGATTTCCTCCCTAGCTATGACTCTCCAATATCTCTAAGTCAAAATACAGAATAAGTCCTTTTGAAGGTTCTTAAAAGTCCCCCTCAGTTAGCTTGATCCTGTAAGTCTGGCCACACCATCAACATCCTGCTTCAGCAGCTCAGCAGGATGATGAAAGAAGAGGGCCTGAGGAGCTTTCAATAAGTTCAAAAGCTCCCCCATTCAAATTTTTTTCCCATCTCAGCAATCCCAGTAACAACTCACATTTCTGACAGCATGTCAGTAGTCAGAGCAGAGCTTGCTGATAACCACTTTCCAGTGCTCTGAGCATCAGCTCTCCTGCCTGCCTCCCCCCTGCAGGGATCAGCTGGCCTTTGCCATTCAGCACGGCCAGGTGCTTCAGTTGGCAGCAAAGTAAACCTTGGCCCTGGGGCTGCACATAAACCCTTTTTTTCCCACCTAAAGTGATTGAAATGCCCATGTCAGCCAACAATGTATTTCACAGAACTGTATCTTTCTTTAGCAGAATAAGAAACCAATTGGTTCTGTTCTGCCCAAATATTGGGAACCTTAATACTCATCAGCTGTTGAAGATTTTTTTGCTATGGCTGATGCAAAACACTGCTATTTAAACCCAGCTTTGGTACAGATCTTCTGAAGATAACCCCATGCCTTCCTGACAGTGCTTCAGTCTGCAGCTACTGTGGGCAGTGCTTCAGTGTAGTTTTTGGAAATCTCTCATATGCTGTGCACAAATAATTTGTATTAGGGACTAGAGTGCCACTGTACCACTTCTGAATACTACAACAGCTTTTGATGAGTGAACATCTTTTATTTTGAAATTGTCCTCCCTCAGTCTGTTGCTGCATATGTTAAAAGACCCCATCAAAAGCAAAATTACACTAAACTAGATTTAAAAGTGTCAAGTGAATTGAATAAACATTGGAGACATCAAAAGCCTGAGTGGATGCTCCTGACAACAAGTGGTGTGGGAATGCCAGCCTGTGCTGAGCCTGATAAAATTCCATTTCTATCTACTTACTGAAATTGCTTCACAAATATATTTCTGCATATCAGTGTCACCTATCCAGTTCCAGGCACTGGAAGAATTGGTTTAAAATTGTCAACTGAAAGACATCAACACTTTTTTTTTTTTCCATGGAGTATCAATGTCATCTACATCTCTTTCAAAGAGGAAAAAAATGAAAGAAAAAAAAAACAACCAAACAACCCACACAACTTTGAAGCATTTGTTTTTGATGTTTTTAGTCTGTCTTCTCTTTCACCGTTTGTAGTCTTACTTTTTAATCACAGAGTCAACAAAGCACTGAGGTTTATTGAAACAGAATTTGTGGGTTCTGTCAACGTATGAGTTGCCTACACAGCAGAAGTTCATTACCTTGGAGTGGGATTCATATGATATTTACTGAGCTAGCCAATTGAAATACCAAGTAAAAGATGTGTCCAAGATCATATTTCTTTTGCAGCCCAAAGTAATTTTCAACACAACCAGAGTGGTTCAGATATCTTTCCTAAAAAGAAGTCTGGAGATGAGGATTATGTTGACAACTTTATTTAGTTTTTCTTAAGAAATGTTAGTTGCCACTAAACTCACATTTATGCACTTGAATCTTCACTTAAGATGCATTTCTTCTGTGTAGGGCTAATGGGAGATCATCAAGTCCCTTTCCTCTAGATTAGAAACTGATACAGACAGTGTTTTAGCAAAAGCCAGAGTGTGAAACACGGCTTTTAATCACCTTTAGCAAGCATACAGCCAGAACCAGATCTCCCAAAGGGTTACTCTGAGGCACTGGCCAGACTGAGATAGGAAGGACTCTCTCATCTTCCCATAGTAGCAAAGCCCTGCATGGACTGGTTACACAAAGTTGGAAGACAAGTGCAGAGTTGCAGAGCTCCAGGTATATCAGACCTGGTGCCAGGATCTGGCCTTGACTTCTTGAGGTATGTTTGATATTGAATAAAATATTTGCCAGGTATGTAGGAAATAAACTAACTGACAAGGTGACAGCCGCCATGAAGAAATTCACTGGCCAAAATCAGACTGCAGAAGTTTCACAGATCCAAGAACATCTTTACAGATCACAGATTGAGATGCCCAAGTGCCCCTTTAAGCATGTAAGAGGGTTCTGTGAGGTCTTATTTTTTCTGTCTGGGCTTGGTAGTCCAAATATAACTCTTCCGATCTATAAAAACAATTCAGGGATACAGCTCTATTACACAGTTTCAAAATGAACCTGCAAATCTTCTGTGTCAAATTTCTAAAGAATGGCAATTTCACTCCCTATTAGAATAAGAAAATTTCTGTCTGACAGAATTCCCCATACAAGGGGAGTAAGTTATTTTCTATATGTTTGAACATCAATCAGTTTCTTATCCCTGAGCATTTTTCCTTTCTCATTTTTACATTTCATAGCAGATATCCTTTCCACTCACTTGAGACAGCTGAACAAATAATTAACAAAATTTCACTTGAGAGAGAAAAGTTTTAGCTTTATATACACAAGTGTCACACCAATCAGACTCCAACAAAGAGTAAATTGTTTCAAATGAACTTCTTCATGCACAGAGGAGAGTCTTGTGCAAAATATACTAGAGCAAAAGCAGAGCTATTTCCAATGCCTGTGCTGGAAGCCAATAGGCACCCAGAGAACGAAACGTCCCTCTGAGCTGCTGCACACCAGGGAGGGTGCTGGTGGTGTTCCCCTGCACCCAGCCCCGTGGGATTGCAGGCAGGAGCTGCACCCCGGACAGCTCTGTGGGACACGGGGAGCACCGCAGAGCTGCAGCAGCAGAAAGGAGACAGCACTTCTGGGACACGTCCTTCCAGTCAGGGCTGGATCAGTGAGAGCGAGTCTCTAAGTACACAAGTAGTATCATCACTTTAAGGCTCATAGACAAAGTTATAGAGGCACAAAAAAGCTCTGCAACTTTTAGCTGGCTAGACAGGGGATTATTTGAATCTTTGCACAGGAGCTAGACCAACCATATTACATCAACACTTTTCCACGTGGTGATTTTTATTGCCCCTCAAGTGAGGAATCCACAAGAGGATTCCTCACTTCAAACCACAAATCATTGCTATTATTAGTGTTATTTCCACACCTTTTCCTGAAAGAAAAGAAACAAACAGAAATGTCCTCTTCAGACCTCTGTTTCAGTTGGATGAATCTGGGTCACACAAGAAGAAAAGCAGAAGCAGCCTTTCTGCATGGGAATTATTGGGTCATCTTCATGCTACCATTTCACCATAGACTGTGGAAGTCTCAGCTCTATAAACTTCCAGAAAGATAATTAAGAATCAGGCCCTCATATCAACCTCTTCTTACTATAGTTTTTGAAGCTATAAAACAAAATAATACAATTTTTCTATATTCTACAGACAACAAGATGCTCAAGTCTCAAACTACTTAATTTCATTATTTAAGTGTTTATTAAGGCTAAGGAAATTTTTCACAGGTGTGGAACTTCACTTGAAAGCAGCAGTTAAAAAAATCAAAATAAAATAAATTATCAGAAATTGGATATTCTCATACACCTTTTTCTTAAAAAAAACTTCCTTATCCATGCCTACATATTGTAGAGAAAAAGGAAGCACTTGAGATTCTTCTCATACTACATCAATTTCCACATCTTATCTTACTTCAGCTCATACCTGCTGTAGAAATGAAATCTAAGAAAAAAAAATTAACATGTTTAAACTTACCAGTTAATAATAGATTCTTGATGTATAGTCAGAACAGATTAATTTATCTGTTTGGAATGCAAAAAGCAGTATGTTGAATACTGAACTCTCTCCCTCAGAAGGTGAAAAAAATATATTCTCCTTTTTATTGACTGCAAATATTGAATCTAAAGAACAGTTGGAAGGTAGAGCCTGCAATACCTGCTTTGATTAGTCAACAGATGTTCTATGGAGTCCAAACTTACTGAGTCCCTGAGTTCTGATTTTTACTGTTAACTCAAACAATAACAAAATAGAAACCTGAGCTTCCCCCCACCCACAGCTGACTACAGCAACAGCAGCTCTCTAAAACTATCCCTTCTCTAATACTTCATTATATCTGCCTGTATGAGTCACCTGTTAGTACAGCTGCTTCCTAATGAGTGTCTTGCAGCCGAGATAAGAGTAAATTCAACAACTAAAGATCAAGAGGTGATTTGACAGTCTAATACATCAGTTTCTTCCACTGAATAGAAAATTTATTTCCTTATAAAAAAAAATCATTACATGATCCAATAGCCAAAATGAAGAAAGAAAAAACATTAGGACTAGAAATAAGATAAAGATATTTAATGTTGAGTGTAACAAATAACTGCAAAACTTTGCTGGACTGTACCTGATACGTAGTGTAAAATAGTAGAGTACAGAGTCCAGTCTTCAGGTCATCAGACTTTAACTTACTCAGGAAACTGTCAGGTGTGATCTTATGGCAAGTCTGAAAAGTAAAGGAGTTCAGGGAAGCTGGCAGGTCTGTCAGCCTCCTACAAGTGCAAGAGTAATCCTCAAGAATAGTCAGGAAGTCATCAAATTTATCAGAAAGTCTGCATGGCTGAACTAGGAACTTACAGCATAGAAAGATTAAAAGGTAATATACAGGAGGAGGATGGAGGGGCCAGGAATAGGAGTTTAAAAACAAGTCTTGCCAGACCACCCTGCTATCACTCTAGAGTACAGTGATGGGGTTGTAGTCAAGGATAGAGCAGGAGATGTCTTTACATTGGCTTTAGCTTTTGACTCTGTCTCACACAGTATTCTTGTGTCCAAGTTACAGTTTTACAATCTGCTGGTGAACAAATGGACAGGTAAAAATCCAGTCAGACTATCTGGGAAGGGTGCTGACTTAGGGGCCATACTCCCATGGGGAGCCTGGTGAAAAAGTTGACTACCACAGGAGTCTATTCTGGAACTCATCCTGCTTAACCCGCTCACCAGTGATCTGCAGGTTTCTGAGACAATGGAGTGCATTTTCACACCAAACTGGGGATACACTGCAGGATGGAGATGTCATATAAAAGGGCCTATACAGGTTTGAGGAACAGGCTAAAAGGATCCTTATGAGGATAAGGGGAAAAGCAAATTCCCACATTTTAGAAAGGAAAAGGTCCTTGTAACAATACAGGCTGGAAACAGATGCATGGGGAGAGGCTCTGCAGAAAAGACCCCTGAAGACATCAGCATGAGACAGCAGCACCCTGGCAGGAAAGAGGATGAGAAATATCCTGGGCTGTAGTAACAGGAGCAGGACACAGAAGGGATTATCACTCTTCATTCATCACAGTGGATGGTGATGCACACTGGAGTACTGTGCAAATGTTGGTTCCCTGGGTACAAGACAGAAGTGGAAAAACCAGACCAAGTTCAGCAAAAGGCCACTAAAATGTTTGGAAGCTGAAGTCGTGTGAGGAAAGATTGAGGGAGCTGGGGTTATTCAGCTTGAAGCAGATCTGGCTCAAGAGGAAGCAAACACCAGTCCTTCAGCATGAGAAGACAGCCAGACTTCCCAGCCATGAGGCGGCAGTGTGAAAGGCACCAGACAAAACGCTGAAATAATAAAGGTTCAGACTAGCATTAGGAGAAACTTTTACACCATGAGAAGACAGTCAGACAGTGCAATACACTGCCCAGGGAGTATCTCTCCATTCTTGAGGGTTTTTAAAGCCCAGCCAGATAAAGACCAGAGCAAGTGGTCTGATCTCATGGCTGACCTTGAGCAGCAGCCTGGGTTATCCTACCTTGCTGGTGACTGGACTGAGCTCTGAGTTAAGTGTTCTCTGTAGTTCATGAAGAGGAACAGGAACCTCCGTTGTGCAATTCATATCTAAATGGACTAATCAACCTCTACTGGAGACCTATTTGTCTCCAGTAACTGCAGAGATTAGATTAAAGTCACAGCCTCAATAATATTCAAAGAAGCAGCAAATATTTGCCTTGATTCTAATTTAAATATAGAAGTTAAATGGAAGTAGGCATCATCTGACCTAATTTTAGTCCTTTGATATGTCCTGAGAGAGGAAAGTAAATATAACACAGTCACTGAAAACATGCAAGGACGTAAACCTATGCAGATTTTGTTGCTACCTTAAGAATTTCAGCTGCACAGTCAGATTTTGGGGTTACTTTCTCTAAGAATTCCTGTGTAGAAAAGAAATTATATAAAATTTCATGTAGTAAATAATGGAAATTGTAAAAGAGATTTACAAAATATTGCTGAACCTTAAAAAACAAACACACATGGAAGATTTCCTAGTAAATAGACTTCCAATTGCATGGGCAAGAATAGCATGCTGCGACAGCACAAAAAGGGAAATTTGCACTGAACCAACAAATAAACATCCACAATTACTTAAAATATGCCTATATGGACAAAGTGTAGGAATAGACCAGAGCAAAAAGTGAGGTCCACTTCCTGCTGGCAAGGATGGTAACTATCTCTGCAGCAAGCCCCAGGGGCATTCCTCGCTAGCAAAATGCCAAGGAACTTCCTGGCTTCTCACGCATCCTGATTTTGATACTATTAAATGGGCAATAAACTAATGTTGGGCACATGCAGCTCTCTCTGGTAAGGTCCAGTTCCCAGAGGTACATGGTGCTCTCCCATGAGTGAGGGGCACTACTAGCCCTAAAGACCACTAGGAATGTGAAAGATGACTTCCATGTCTTACTTCTCTTTTTCATATACAGAAGCAGTGTCCTACTGAGAATGACAATCTCCACCATACAGAAAAATCAAGATATTTTAGCAACATGATCTTTATGTATTTGAAAAAAAAAAAAAAGAAATGAAAAAAAAAATCCACCAACTAGCTAAAAAGGTCAATTTCACTGCAGCAAAGGGATGAAAAACCATATCTGGATTTCTGCCCTTTCCTCATCATTTTGAAGATGTTCTTTGTAAAAAAATGTCCATCTCATATAATCAATTTCTTTTTCTTAAATACTGTTACATTAAAAAGCTCTGGAAAAAAAATCTATTAATTTTCATGCGCATTTACCTCTTCCTCCAGAATACATAGTGTCAGATTTACTTTGCTTTCCAATGTCATTGCATACAGCTACCATTCCAGCACAAGTGCCACTTCAGCTCTAGCCTCCTCAGCATGATGAGTCTTCCCTTGTGCTGTGTGTCCTAGACCACAACAAATGCTCTTTGGATAAGCCATTGTAAAAATAATTGGTCTGACTGCTAAGTATTTCTGCAGGTAAGAAAGAATTTACTTATTATCGTGCTTACCATCTATAAAGCAATAATAATCTCATTAAGATATAATGTTCCCTTTGCCCACTGTCCATTTTCCAAGAAGGATAGAATTCCATATCAACAAAATTGTGTCAATTTTTTCCAAAGGAAAATATTTCAAAATATGTACTTTAATAAATCCTCAATCTTTGTAATTAGAAATCAAACTTCTATAATTTCTTTAATAAAGCAGCATACTAACTATGCTACAAATAAATCAAATAAATTTCCATTTTTAATTAGGCATAACAAACAATTAAACAGATGACATTTAAAACTAATTTTCTCTACTGGAGAGAACATGATTTAAATCGGTGCTGAGCCTAGCACTCTCCTTGTGGATATTCCTTCAAATGCAGTGACATTCAAAATCATCATAACATTTTCAGAGACAAGTCTATTTCCATTTTCCAGTATTTGAAGTTTCACTTTTAAGCCAGGTTTTTTCAATTACCAAACTTCCGTAGAAATGCTTCATGTCTTAAAGTTTCTGCTCAGCTCCATAGTATGTAATTGCAGAACAGCTGCACAAGCCATACCAACCACTGATAAAAAGGCATTACAAACTTCTAAGCAAATCATATTTATAATGCATAATATTAAAGGCCAAAGAAAATCAGTAGTACTTCAAGGGAAACTTCGGAAAATAGGGCAAGAGCATCTTGGGAAAGTGGTAAATACTGTGCAGCAGTGAAAAGATGCAGCTGTCTAAAACAGAACTCCCGTACAGCACACTGAAAAGAGAATTACCTTACTTCTGGCTGTACTTTGTCTCCCAAATTAAAGCATTATCTACACTTAACTGTTTAAGGACTGAAGTAAAAAACTCTGAGCGATCCAGTCCAGGAAAGAGTAGGCACTTGCATGAGTTACCTGATGATAAGCACAAGGGTCCTCTCCCAGACACGTATTTCAGTACAGGAAAGATTTGCCCATCTGAGCTATTTCAGGTGATCCAGGAGACACAAAAGAAATGGCCTATTTCCTACTCTGAAAGCATTCTGTAATTCTTCACTTCTAATGGTGTAAGTAAAGAGCAAGTCTGTAGGAATCAGTGGATTAAGGCTCTGTAAAGGCAGTCAGCAAGGAAATATAACAGGTGCACATTTCACTTGCAAGCTTTGCTTAACAATTGTCATCACATGTATACACAGTTTTGCAAAGCATCAAATGGTAAAAACACAGCAAAGATGTTTTATATTCACTAAAAGGTGACAGACAACTTCCTAGAAAGTGCAAAATGCAACTGAAAATTTCATCCAGATGATTGTCAAGAAAAATCAGAAGCCCAAAATGATACCATGAATTTAATTTTTTTTCTGTTGCCCGAAAGAACTAAATGTAGTATGGTATCTTCCTGTTTGGACTGTATGTGTGACTCCCATCAGCATAAATGAGTGCTGTGTATGTGAATTGAGGGCAGAACAAGTCTGGCTCTGTGTATACCTTCTGGAGTGTGAGAAGGTAGCAGTAAATTTGCTCCAGATGAAAGAAGTGGGAAGCTGAAGTGGCCATTTTTGTAGCTAGCATATCGCTGTTGAAAAGGTAGTTGGAGAAACCTGTTTGTGACACATATTACATCCATCAGTTTAAGACTATAGTTAGTCTGTTTTATACTGACATGTAGAAAAATATTAAAAATATTAAAATACAAAAAAATATTAAAAATACAAAAATAATAAGTTGTTAAAACATTTGAATTATGACAAAAATAATTCTTTCTGCTTGGGAAAAAGCCTCAGGGGAACAGTTCTACAGACAAGTCCCTGCAAGGGAAATGCTTCCAGGGAATGCCTAGCTCGACAAATCTCCTCCAGAGCAGAATGCCTCTGGCAAAATGCTTTTGGTAAAATGCTTCTGAAAGGTGATGACTGTCTTGACAAAACCTGTGCTCTCTCTCAGAGTGCCCAAAGCCAGGCTTTCATCACAGCAAGGCACAGCCTTGCAGTGGGACGAGCTCACTGTCTCTAACCTATGAAAATAAAAACTGGAACCAATTATTGCCTGTATTCCAATGATTATAAAGCCAGAGATTTCCATAATCACAGTTATTACAAATATTTATACTCTGATTAGGTAATAGTGACAAATAACTGTCAGAACTAAGGGATTTATGTGTGATAGAGTTACTGAGAATAATCATACTGGAGTTATGCAAATTACCCCTCATCAACCAATCTTACTGTAAGGATTTGCATATGTGATTACAAATGGAGAGTAATATGCATGTAACTCTGAGCTCTGCCTGCCTGAGAGACAGCTCCTTCTGAGGAGTATACAGCTATCTGAAAAATCCTTACATTACACTAGTACTGAAATTTGGTCTTGTTTTTCACAGTCATTGTGTTATCTGATAAAAATATATCTGCTAAGAAATTCTTGTGCCCCAGAAATCTTAAATCATATACTCACAACAAACAAGACTACTGTAGTTCCCTTCTTCCTCACTATTTAATCTCTCACTAGCCTCTTGCTGCAGCTACATCCCTTGAGGATAGCATTCTCACTCCCTGTGAGTGCTACCTAAGAATGAAAAAGCAAAAAGTAGGAAGTGACCGTATTTACTAGAGTGTAGAATAAGGAGATCAGAGCACACAGACAGATAAGCATGCTATACAGATATTCAGAAAATGTATTTTTTTAAATAGAATGATCATATCCCAAGCATACTGTCATAAGTAAAATTAGTAGCCCTGCTTTTTGTATTAAACTCTTTAGGGCTAGAAAACTGACAACTTTCTAGCTATAGGATCAATTTCCACTATTTCAGATTCCTTATCTCTTCACAATGGTCACTATGATATAAAAAGCTTTGCAACACTAGCTTTTTAGCATTGCAGTAAAAGGCAGGATGTGGAAAGGAGTACAGCTTTACAAAAAAATCAGACTTTTTCACAACTTTTCTACCTAAAGTGCTTGGATATCTGTTTAATGATCAATCTGAATATATTTGATACATGGAATTTTCTGCACATAATATTAAAAATGTTAATATATGCTGACAGGCTGGAATTTCTGGTCACATCATAGTTTAGACCTGAGGCCAGATCCTGTTTCCCAAATCCTGCCAGAATGCAAATGTACAAATACACTTTATATTTCCAACAGCAATCCAGCCCTCCAACCTGCATGTATAATCCTTTAAGTATTTTTCTGCTTGTCTAAAATTTTCTTTGGCATTTGAAGTATGTTTTCCATAAAAACATAACTATCATGAAATAGTTTTCTATTATCTCTAATGACCTTGTTTGGAAAAACAGCATTTATTCTCATAATGGAAGGAACTTTGATTCATAACATCAGGTTTTACAACACTCATATTTCCTAATGGCACTCCAAAGTGTGCTATTCTTACATGGTCATTGTCTATTTGCTTTTCTGTATATATTATGCCAATCTTTTCTGTTGTCAGTGCATAAATACAAGGAAGAAATTATATACACAGAGATCTTTGCAAATAGAAGTATCATTGATGACACTTGAAGGTAATTGCAAAAAAAAAACCCCAAGGAAGGCGCTTTGCAATACTAAAGACAATGAAGACAGCATTTTCAGACACCTGCTTATTCAAATAGTTTATAAATAGGTGCTATCAGAGCTGGGTGGGAAAAGGTCTCTACCCCAACAGTAATTTCAAGATTATTTTCTGCTCTGTATGAGGATGGAAAGATAACATTCACAGCTTTTCCACCAGAAAAAAAAAATCTATATTTTAACATAGGAGATGTTTCTAAAATATGTAAAATCAAAATTTAAATGTCTATCAAGGAACCAGAAATTATTCAGTTGGGACTGGGGGATATCTGGGAGTTATATGTTTTTATAAGCACCGAAACTGCTTAATAGATCTGTAAAACTTTCCAGATTAGAGTTCTAGTGAAAGTATACACTTGCATTAAAAATTTGATTCAACTAGCTATAATTTTCTTTGAAAAAAAGAAATGTTCATCATAAAATTCCGGGCAAGGAGTAGTTGCTAGTACCCAAATGTTATCCCAAATGTTATCTCATTTTATCCCATTTTATCTTTGTGGAGTTTTTTATTATTATTTTGTAACAACTGAATCATTTGTCAATCAAAAAAAAAATTACAGTCAGTTTCAGACTGTGGTGATCACTCAAACCAGATATCTAATTAGATGTAGTCAACGTTATGATTCATAAACTAATGACATTCTTTGATTCTTTCAAAAAGGAATAGGGCTTACCTCACTTGAGAAACCATTTTCCCACTTTGAACATTAAACCATAGTAATCATGTAATCAAAAGTAATTTATTAAAAGAATCTATTCCATATGAATAATATCCTATTAGGAAGTTTTGAGGTCTTATATAATACTGAAAAAATATTCAAAAAATCACTTACAGAATTGCTCTTTAATTCATTTCTTACATTGAAAACAAATAAAAACTGGCATTTTATCCTATCAAAGGCTAACTTGTAGACATGGCAAAGCTCTTTTCTCATAAGACTGGAAAAGTTACAATTCTCATGCCTATATACAAAAATATAGTGTCCATGGTTTCTTGGCCTCACCAATTCCTGAAAGCAGATTTTAGTTCAAATTTTAGTTCATTCTATCATTAAAATTATAGGGAAAAAATCCAGGAATTCATGAGGGTTTCTGTATTTTTCTTTTTAGAGAAAATCTTTAAGCTTTTAAAATTAAGCATCTAGAATACTAATGCATAGTTAATATCCTGAATCTACTTCTTTACACTGATGTATTTTAATCTGACCAATTTTTGTTACAGACTGTAAACCCACCCCCAGAATGACTAATTTAAGCCCTGGTGGACATGCATTCCTGGTACCTGCTGAACTCAGCTGTTATCAGCGTTTAACCACGCCTTGTACATAAAGATGAGTGCCCTTGCCACCCTGCACCAGGGCACTGACAAAGAGGAGAAGGGGGGTCAGTAGGCTGTTAGTAGGGTGCAGCTCAGGAAGCTCTTGCTCCTGGGAACCTAAATTCATTTTGCTTGACATTACCATTGTTGAAAAAATACACAAAAACAAATGCGGCATCATCCAGCTCCTCCCAATTAGAATCAAGCTGCTTTTGCAGTGGCTCCTTTTGCTTCGTGAAACTGGCACTCCCCATTGCCCAAAGGACCACTCTCTAATGTGCTGAAATGGCTTTGCCCCATAGAATCAGAGAATTATATTGGAAAATACCTATAAGATCACCAATTCCAATTGCTAACCCAGCAGTGCCACATCCAGCACTAAAATCAGACCCCTAAGCACATCTACCCATCTTGTAGTTAACTCCAGGGATACTGACTCAGCCACTTTCCTGGGCAGCCTGTTCCAATACTTGACAACCATGCCAGAGGTTTGGCAACCACTAAAGATGAAGAAAATGTATAGACAGCTCTGACCAGATTAAGAACAAACTTGTGGCGTCCCATCTTTCATGCTGGTAATCCCACCAGGTCCCATCTCCCGGAAAGAGTGAAACAAACTGGGATATTTCAGAAGTTAATTTCTCATAATCTCTGCTGCCTCCAGTTCTCTCTGTTCTCTGCCTGCCTACTTTGCATCAGACTCTTACCAGGGCACTGGTGTTTAGTATTCCCAGCATCATGGGATGGACACGAAAGCAGGAAAACAGCTACATTCCTGGAAGAGATTTCCCAGCATTTGGGGATTTCCCTTCAAAGTACTTGCAAAGTGTTCATTACTCCTTTGTTAGCTTTCTGCTGCAGGAGCAGGACAAGTGCTAGGGGGAAAATTTATGAGTCCCTCTGCATAAAATTAAATCAATGTTCCCTGAAACTGGGCACACAGTCTAGCTGGGGATGACCCAATCAGTCTTATACAGACTTGAGTCTCAAGGTAACAAAAGAGCTAACAAAGAGGGCTACAGACTCCAAACCTGACATGTCAGCTAATAACTACTCTGTTTGGTAAGTCTCAAAATCAGAGATAGTCTAAATGCTTGCTCTCTTCTTTAGCAATCTTCTGTTATGCTTCTATATAACAAATACTCTTCCAAACTTCTTTTGGTATCATTGATGTTTATAGGAATAATACCTATGAAGGATCTCACAAAGTATGTTAGCTAAAATCAGCTAAAATTAGCTTCCTAAGTGAAAACTTTTATGGCTTTAAACTCAGGAACAGAAGGTTCATGTGACAGCTCAGCTTGATTTGTAATTAATAAATCCACAGGTCACACAGCAAGAGTTCCTACTGCAAAGGATTGTTCTTTCATATATTAGGACAGGACCTGACTCCAGCAAGGTTGAGGCTGGTGGCCAGCTAATTTGGGTAGCACATGATGCTGAGCATCTGCTCTGAAACAGATGCTAAAGCTTTCTAAAGCAAGACACACTCCTCTGTCTAGAGGTCCTAGTAGATGGTGCAAATACAAACAGCAGGGGCACACTGGTCCTTTTTATATCTATTCCACATATCTCAAGATCATAATTCTATCAGAATACTAAGGATCTGTATCAAAGGACATCCATATATGTGTTCCACTTCAGACAAGGGGTCTGCTAGTCTAGTCACCACAATGGGACAGCTGACCACTAAGAAACTCTGCAAAACAGGCCAAGAAGAATAAACATTGGTCAAGATGAATCCATCAGTTGTGCATCCTCTAAGACTGTCTTCAGCCTCAAAATAATTAAAAAACCTGAAACACGTGCAATTTTGCTGACCCCAGCTATTCAGTGGTAGCTCTGGAGGCAAAAAATTCAGAAGTCTTCTGGCAGCTTGTCTACTAAATCTTCATTTTGGCATGAAATTCGTTTACAAGACAGAGATAATACCCTTCAGTAGTTTTTCTGAATAACTTCCAACTTACTCTGCTGCAATTTTAATCTTAAGCTATGATCTCAAAAATCCAGTTAGAAAAAATAACTGAGTGGGCAGCATAATAGGGATAAATCTTATTCAAACTAATCCACATTAAGATATCAAAAATGAAAATTTTAGTAAAAAATGTATCTATTCAGTCCAAAGACAAAGATTTTAGATGTTTGTGTGTAGATAGCTAGAAAGATAGACAGATAGACAGATAGGCAGATAGATAGATAGACAGACAGATAGATAGATAGATGATACATAAAGTAAGTCGTAAGAATGCAGAAACACACACTTTTAATCTTTGAGTGTTGAGACTCTCTTTTTAATGTTATATTTTGCCTACTTTTCCCATAAATGATTTCATTTGATCTTAAATGACCTGCCAGAACATGGGCCAACTATCAACTCTGTGTTGTAGACATCTAAAAACATGAACTGGAAAGACCATAGTTACTTCACATACATTAATTAGCTATCACAAGTGAAGAATTCTGAGTCACTACAAACAGCAGCCAGTTTTGAACTTGGAGGTGAAAGTGCACACACTACAAAGCTGAAAAATGTCAGGGAGTTATACTAACATCTGACTCTCCATAATAGATTACATCTGATGTTGAGGAATAGAAGAAATCATTGCCCTCTGGTGGCCAAAATGGCATTTTTAAAGCATCAAAATTTAAGCAGGGTATATAGGAACAATAATCCACTATCCCAAATGTACAATGAAAAATCTTAAAGGATGTTAATTTTATTGACATTGATATAAATGGAGAATAATATGGATCTGCCTTTCATAGTTTCAGGATAGAGGCTTTTATCAAACTCTTAATCTAGGTTAAGCTTTTCTCCCCTTACCAGAGTTTTCTCTAGTTCAAACTCAACTTGTATGAACATACCCCCATGAAATTTACTACCTTCCTTAATTCAGTGTCAGGATCAAAGCCCATTTTCAACACCTAACCACCTCTATCAATAGCAGTTTAAATATAGCATTTAAACATAGCAATGCATTTTAATATCTGTGTCTGAGAATGCTTTTTTTTTCCCTAGACTTACAGATGGGTGTGAAGTACAAACTCAAGCAACACAGCCAATCTAACAGTGGCTCTAAAGGTACTGGGAGTAACCATGCAGGCTTCCTGCAGTCCACACACAGGCAAGGGCCAAATACCTTGCTGGTGCCTGGGATGCTGGGGTGAGAAGAGGGAATTGTTTTGCTACAGGAAAAGAGAAATAAAACTCCTCCACTCTGCTGAGGGCATATGCACACTCTGTCCATGTGCCATACGAGTGGGTTCAGAAAGGACACTGCCTTCTGTCACACAGAGTGCCCACAGGCATGCTCTGCCTTTGTGTTAGCAAAGACTGGTACAAACACAGAGCACAGCACACTGCTGACCACCATCTCATATACCAGAAGGCTTCAACCAGTCTTTAATATGAGCTCTGTGACCTTCACCAAGCATCTGTTGACGTTGTGGTTGCTCATCATTTGACAGATACTTTAGCAAGAGAGACCCTTTAGGTTGGCTCCTCATTAAGTCACAACTGTCCTGTCCACACAGCAAAGGAGAGGAATGATCTGAGCCTGTCACTTCTCTCACAGCCCACCTGAACAGGTGCCACTGAATGCACCTCTAGGTGTCAGTGCAGAAAGTGGGGCTCCCAACCACCCTTTTATGTCTCCAATTGTTCTAAGCACCACTTCTGCACCTAGAAAACTCCCAGGGAATCTGTATCCGAGAGTGAGTTTAGCAAGATACATTCATTTAATCCATGGGAAATTTTAAAGTCTCCTGCTTAGAGGCTGGTTTAGCCCACCAATTTTCTTGGGAATTAATACTTTCATTTCATTACTTTTTCTTTTAACTTCATTCCATCACTGTAATTACATATTTTTATCACTATTTTAAGCAAAGAATAAAAATGGCAGATGAGCAAAAACATTTTACAAGAAGGGGGGATAAAAGAAAAAAATGAGACTCCTAGCCAAAGCAGAGCAGAGCAAATACAGAAAATGGATCATCTAGGAAGCTGCCTATGTTGGAAAGAAGTCAAATTAAGTAAGACATAGTAAAGGTTATGGTCTTTTCAATCCATTGGATGGCTTTATTGAATTCTTAAAGGAGACAGAAACAGGATGGAGAACTCCTTGCTAAAAGGAAGGGTAAGATCTTTATTCTCCAGTCTTAATGCTTATTCACATAAGTAGTTATTTATATGAAAGACACTTTTTGTGTTGCAAAACTGACTTATGTGTTCACACCACTTGTAAGCTTAAGCTGTTTTACCACCTATTTAAATATGGTTTCAGTAACTAAACTATTCTTGTACCAAAATCTGTCCATTTTATCTAAGCCCAAGTACCAGAGTATTAAACTTCATATACTGCACCAATTAGAGAAGTGAGATATTGGCCTGTGGTTTGTTTTTTGTCTAAAATATATTCTAAAATGTGACATACTTAAATTGAATCACAATTTCTGTCAATGTAATTGCCTCTTGAAAGAACAATTACAAAGGCTAACAACAAGCATAGAATGACAGAATCAGATAAATTTTATGAATATTATATTGCCTACAACAAATGAATAATCTTTTTTCCAAGTATATCCTAAAATATAACATTTGTAATCACATAGTGCTATTCATTTCATTGGAGAATGATAAGCTTATTGCACTTTGGAAAGCACTTTCTAATTTTACAGCTACACAACTTAGGTGGTTTTCTTCTGTCATTCTCAGCAATCAAATATGCTTTAAGCTGGCTATGCCAACAAAGTCCTAAGTACAAGCAACATTCCTATTGATTGCAGTCCATAAAAATAGTAATCAACCACTTTAGGATGTGATCCAGGGTTTCTGGAATACTGATATTGGAGTAGATATTATGGAATGGTTTTGAAACCACTAGCATTTTTATAAACATCAATGCAGTTCTTAAAATTGAAATTATTTCCCCTAATTGTCATGAAATTAAAAAAAAAAAGTGAATGAACAACTGTTTTAAATTTAAGGGGGTTATACCAAAACATAAGCATGTATCTTCCAAAAATGGGAGCAGTGTCTCTTTTTTAAGTGTTACCCACAGCAGATATACACAGAGATCATTTTTGGAAACACTATCTTTTATCTTTGATCCAAAAAAACAGCTATTTTAAATATAAATAACTCTATTTTTGAAATATTTTCTGCAAGCTTATAATTGCAATATCTGCCTTTTTTGTGATCTGATCCTGTATGGGCATGTTTCTTATAGTAAATATTAACAGGAGGTTAAAATGCCCATAAAACTATGACTCCGATCCCATTCACATTATGTAAGTTTTGCTCTGGAACTTTCTTTGCAAAGCAGTGTTAAATCTTTGCCTTATGGTAAAAAATAATGCCTTCTGCTTTAAAACTGTGTGAGATGCTTGTTCTAGGGAAGACTCAGCAGAACAGAATCACACACATCAGCAGGACCCTGAGCATTTCATCAGGAAAATCTCCCAGGGAAACAAGAATTTCATCTGGAACAGCAAAGGCAAGATGGGGCTTTAATAAGGGGACGTGTGCTGGTGTGGCTGAGACGAGCCGTGGCTGAAGGGTGTGCAGGTGGCACAGCCAAAGCCCTCGCAGCTGCTCCAGCTCCGGCTGCCTGAGTTTATCTCAGGTAACCTTCTCTTTCTGAACATATTGCAGCAAAAGCAGGGTTTAGCAGGTTCATCAGGCCAGACGGTTTGTCCCTCGGTTTAAATGGATTTTCTTAAACACCGTACATCACAAGCAAATGCTGTTACACCCAAAGATATTTTGTTTTGTTCTAAATATAACTCATAAGGACTCCAAAGGAGTTCTCATAAAATTGTCTTAAAACTTCAAAAGATGAGCCAATTTTCAGAGCAGTCTGGCACCTTTCAACTGGCAGTGAGTGCTCCTCTTGCAGCGGTGCTGAGTCCATTGCACATCATGTGGATGTGGATACTCTGGTTTCATCACCCACACCCTCTCACCAGCAGCTGTTACGTTACTCAGTGTAGAAGAGGTTAGCTGAGGTCCCTGGTTTAGGTTATCTACTTAAAGATGGCATCACTTCTCTTTACATTTCCAAGTTCCCTCACAGGCACCTCGAAATGAGCCACTTTATTTAGCTGGACAGAAGAAGCCTTAGTTGGAGACAATCCAGCTGCTTGCAGATGGTTTGTCTATGATGGCAATGCCATAGAAACACAAGACACAACATTTGATTTGAAAAGTTTATAAAGAAAACACTCTAAGGGGACAATAGAGTGAGATTTTAGAATCCAAGGCTCAAATGTCAGAATCTGAGTATTTCTTTTAAAAGTATTACTGATTATGAGCCAAAAGCTGTGTAAACTGCTGGGTAAGACTCCTCAAGCAATTGAGAGTTAGGATTTCTTCCTTCTTGTACTGGAATTTGTTGTGATCAATAGAAAGGTTTCTATTCACATTTTCCTTCAGCTCTTTTTTCATTATATACAGAGTCTACAGCCACTCTGATTAGGAAACTTAAAAAGCTTAGACATTAGCTGCTTAAGAATTAACTTCTTAAGATTTAACTTCTTAAGACCATATAAATTTAGATCCTCTCTGCTGTGACATTCGTCCAACAATTCAAGCAAAATGCATTCCCATTTAAAAAAAGGGAAAAAAAGAAGAAATTAATGCAATTCATGTAATTATGCATCTTTAAATACTCAGAACTGTACTGCCTAATTTCTTTCTTTAATCTCAAGTATATAATACACACTTATTTCCAGCAAAAGCTTTACTAGCAAGGTGAACAACCTCAGAGCAAAGCTGATCAACTCTAAGAGTCTTCCAGACTTCATGTTTCAACCACAGCTCTGTTTGCTGGATTGTTAAACCAAAAGAAGTGCAGAGCCAACAGTTCCTTTCCCCCACATCATGACTCACAGTTATTTCCTCTGATCTACTACTGACAGGTATATACCTTCTGTGAGAAATAGACATAACTCTTCCAGGAGACTGAAAATGAGCAAATATCAGGCACAGTTTAAAACCTTAAAAATTGCAAATAAATTAGCCCATGTCATACTGTTTTCAGATGCTGAAACATTTTAAAAGAAATTTGGGGTTCATTGAAACACTGATATTTTAGCCCATGGCCAAATTTTTGAATGCATTTTTATTTCTTAAAATTGATTCAAAATTGATCACTTCTGGATCTATTGCTTTCAGACAATTCTTATGTCCAGGCTGAGATGTACCTGTCTGAATACGATTGAATTTAAGCACTGAGACAGGTGCCTAAACTGAACAAAAGAAGCAAGATAAAATAAGAGGCCCTCATTCTGTCCTCTGGATTGCCTGGGCAATCCTCTGCTACTTCAAGAGCTGCATTATATTGAAATGTAAGACTTGGATAAATTAAAAACAAAAAGAGCTATTATCTCTTATAAGCAGATCACATATCAATAAAAGTATTACTATTACTATCTATCTAGTCTATCCATCTGTCAGGACAGGATTATCTTTTAAAAGGGCATTTTCTACCACTTTGTTCAGTCCAGGTTAGATGTCATGTGAGATATGATATATTCCTTCCTCAGAAGGCCAGTTGGTCTCAGAAAATATTGCAGACATAGAAAAATATAGTCAAGGTCAATGATTATTACTTTATTTCATTTAACTACTTGTTATAAACTCTGAGACCATCCTAAATCATTCAGAATCATTTTTCTGCAAATATGTAGTTCATGGAATCTTATCTTCCCTGTCGATAAAAAAGAAGGGCCAAAATCTCATGCCATCACATGGATTCAGTCACAGGCCTTCTTGGAATTACTGCTGCATCCAACCAATTTCAATATAGCCTGCAATGACTGACTTTTTTAACACACACTATTCAAGCCTATAAGTTCTTGTAAAATTTAATTTCAAGTTGATCAGCCTTCTGTTTCTATGATTTCTCCTATTTCCTACCTCGGGCTTCCATGTGGGCAAGTCTTTTGTGAAGATAACATGCCTGGAAATGCTGCCAGCCACACTGCTGAAGCAGGGCCAGAAAAGGAGACATCATACTCCCCTGAGTTATTTGATGCTGTTCAGTCTCATGTTGTACAGACTGCTTTTGCTCTTTCCTAACACTGCAATTACTCATCAGATTTGCTTTCTGTTCCATCCTCGTGTCTTCCAAGATATTTAATCTTGTTCTTTTGTTTTGTATCACAAAGAATACCACTATATTTCCCTGGACTGGAATCCATTAAATTTTGGAAACTAGGGAAAGAAGACTAATTTTCCTCATTTTCATGCTCATTTTCATAATAGCTCTGGCCTTTTGCTAGACAATTACCCCTAATTTATTATGTATAATTATAAAAAAAATATATGTATTATATTTATTTCTATACTTTATTAGTTTTCAAACAAATTTGCAATTTATTTATAATTATTCCATATCTTTATTATCATTTATTATATTGTTGTTGCGGTTATTATAATTTATCTGTATTTATTACTCTTAGTATAGTATGACTATAAAAGACTATTTGAATAAGCATGAAAATCAGGATTTCATGAGACATTGTAAAAAAGATTACTAATACCTAACTTCATTGTATCGGGCTGTAGTTCTGCCAAGATCAACAATTGCCTTTGTGAAACTGTCATTACAAGATCTCTTAAACTTTACAGACCATTAAATAGTTTTTTGGCATTTAAGCTGGTAATTGCAGATCTGTTGCATAGTAGAGATACAACAGTCTTCACTGAGAGACTCAGTAGGAATGAGATAGAAAGTGTCCCCCTTCTGGGAGTGCATATGGATTTCCCAGCAGCCTTCTAAAAGCCAGGAACATTAATCCTATCTGTATGCGGTTCGATCTGACCTCATCACATATTTCTTTGCTTTCACTCAGAGACACACACAAATTCCTTCCTTTTGTTCCCCAAGAGTCAAGTAGTTGCATAACACAAAGGGTGTTCAAGCACCATCCAAAGTCTGGATGCTATTATGCCAGTTCCACTTATTTAAAAGTCTCTTTGCAACTCTTGGAATAAACATAACAAGGCTAAGGATAGATTTGTCCTAGTATACAATCATCGACATGGTAGAAACCACAGCAAGTCCTGTGGCACAGTTTTGGCTTCATTCAACAGCTACCAGCTGTGTTCAGTCTCAACCTGGGAACAACCTGGGCCAGGCATTGGCCATCCAGGGCACCATATTTTGCAGTATAGGTGTGAGCTACTGGCATAGGGGACAAAGATAAAAATATAAAGGCTAAAAAACAGAGACAAAATAGTCCAAACCAATTTTGTGCATATTTTACAAGGAACAAGATCAACCAGTTTCATTCACCATCAGGATTTACACTTAATCCTGATTTCTAGAGGTCTATGATATTATTTACTGGTTAAGCTGAACTAAATGTTGACAGACCTGACCTACTTAAAATAGGGATGGCTGAGATTTATGGAATTTCCTTATCTGCTCTCAGCCAGGACAAAGACTCATGGTAATTTTCTATGACCTTATAAGCTCCTATAAGGTGACATACCAGTGTTCAAATTTTCCAAGTAGTCATTTTTTGCTTCATTTTCTTCTCTCACTGCATAACTGCCATACTACTTTAGCTCTTTAAATCTTCCCTAACAATGATTTCTCCAGACCACAATAATTTCTGTTGTTCGCCTTAGAAATGTTGCTCTAATTTGTTCACATAGTAAGAAAAATAGAGGTGAAAGATCATACAAATTTTGATGTAAACTGCAGTCTTTATCCTCTGTGTTGTGATCCTTTCATGAGAGCACAATGAAATCACCCTGTTCTTTTCTACAGCTTTATCACACCACACATTTTATCTATTTGCTGTCCTTACTAGATAGTAGTTGCCATTGTCACTCATCCCTTTTTTTTTTTTTTCTGTCCTGGTACTGGGCAATGCCTTTTCTTTTACTGAGTCTCTGGTGCCATCCCTGTTGCTACTGGTCCTTGTAAGTGGTCGGATATTAAGAAAGTCTCAGTGATTAAGCATCATCTATAATGACTGATTTGTCTCTGTATTTCCCAAGCATTCCCAAATCTGTTTTTTTATCAGTAGCTGTTGTTACATGATCTCAAATGTCTTCTAATTGCCAAGCCTTCCTTTTCTTTCCATTTCTTGCTTTTCTTGCTAAAGACAATATAAAGAAAGGATTTGAATTTCCTGAGTCTTTTTAGGTCACATTTAATTTCATATGTGTCTTATTTATTTTTTTAGCTTCCTTTGTCTCTAATCTATTTTTCAAGTTATCTTAGTTTCTTCTGGAAAACCTTGCATAACTCCAGGTCATTTCTGAAAGTCAAACTGCATAGTTACCCTTTCCAATTCCCTACTTTTTCCACCTCAGATCATTTTTTAGGATCTCACAGATTTGAAACTTGGAAGCAATTACACTATTTGGAAGAAATACATTTCTTGCTCTACTTTTCATGTGTGAAGGTTCACCTGCTTATCTCTCAATGCCATTCTCAGCTCAAAAGCATTCCCTTCTCTAGCTTTGCAACCACTACTCCAGATTATTCTCTCTTTTTATTTCACCTTTTACTTATTGTTCCTTACTACTGTCTGTCTCCAGTCTGGACTTTTGTACTGCAGCAATCACAGACATGTTGGCAAGGGTGAAGGTAATAATGATGCTAATGCAATTTAATATAGCTCCAAAATAGATGTCAGGGGTTTATAGGAATTTATTAGCACATACCATTATCCCTGTCTTATTTGTACAATATCTTAAGTTAAAGAACACTTGCCGGCAATCTGCCTTTCCCTTTATTTTGTCTTTGTATTGGTGTTTCTCAGAAAACATGATTGTCAAAAAAAGCAAAAAAAAAGTTTTAAAACAACTTCATTTGTGAGACTGGCAGACTCTAGGCACAGCAGCAGTAGAAAATGCAGAAAAATTTTCAAACTGCATGCAGTAATGCAGGTGCAAACCAGTCATTTGACTGATATGGAAGGCTTCAGGTTATCAAGTGATCTTTTAGAGGAAAGGATCTCCTTGGGTAGGAAGGCTTTTTCATTTGATTAGGGAGAAAAGCATAACAGGAATAAAACCAGAGAAGAACCAGACATTGCATAAAGCAGAGCTTGCAGAGTTTGATTGTGCTTCTATTTCAGAGACAAATTCCTTTGAGAAGAAGAGGCCCAGACAGTTCATTGAATAACATTTCTTGATGAAATGATAAACAAGTTACTGTAATAACCTCACAGTGTCTCTGAATGCTGTAAGATATTAAATCTGCTTTTCTGCTTTTGCAGAGATAAAATCTATTTTCAAAAGGGTACCCTTTAAGGAAAAAGCTTGACTCATGTCAAAGACAGCAATAACTTTAATGTCTAAGCTATGTAACTTGATACAGTGACACTTCTCCCATTGAAATTGCAGCCATGTTATTATTATTATTACTATTATTATTATTGTTGTTGTTGTTGATGTTATTAGACAGGAGGAAACCAAAAATTATCCTCTGTTTTCTAAGATCTGTGAATTTAAATTTGTTCCCTCTTCTCTACTGCTACACCAATGTCACCATGTTCATCTTCTCTCACCCCTCTCCACATTTGAAGCTACCATTCCCAGAAAATACAGACCATATCCTTCAGCATGGTACTGTGATATACCTGCCAGCTGCTACCCAGAAAGAGAATGATAACAGCTAGAATTTCAGTCCTGGACCCATGTTATAGCCAAAATCCCTATTAGCACCCATTCCTCTAAAAGAGGGCTGTGTCTTTGATTTGTACCTTTTCCAAAGCCATTATGTGAACTATAAGGCTGAGAGAAGATAAAGGCAAAAACTTTCAAACTCCTTTCATGTGTTTGACTACCTGAGGCTCTCATACTATTTCCAGAGCTGCCAACCCCTTCAGCACAACCCTTGGTGATGACAGAGCATTCCCAGCCCCACCAAATGCCCTTACTGCATCAAGCCAGAAGTTCATCATAATAGGGCTGCTACTGAGCAGTCAATTCAGAAAGGTACCTGAGGATATTGGCAAGGAAAGAATGTGTTGGCTTATTAAAAGTGTGCATCTCCAAACCTTCTCCATTGATAGCAACCCATGAACTGCAGTGTTGCTCAAATGCCACACTTAAAACTTTGTCTCAAGAGCAGAGAAACCACCTGTTCAGAAGTACTCACAAGTAAATGAACACCAGTGCTTTTAAGTCTAGGCAGAGGGTCTTCAAGTAGTCTGTCTCACTCCCAGCCTGTGGCAAATATTATTTCATTGCTTCATTTTGCAATGGTTTTGGCCAAATTTTAATTGTAGGTCAAATGCCTTCAATTGATGATTTCTGAATTTTTCTAATGTTCCCTGTTAAAATCTTTTGCCAGGTCAGCCCAAGCAGTTATCATCAGATAATGAAGCACTCACCACCAGATAATAAAGCACTCTGGACAAAAAATACCTGAATTAATTTTTTGCAGGTACTTAGCAGGTCAAGTAGTCTATCAGATTGGTTAATTCATAAGCCAATTTTACTTTAATGAATCTGCTTTAAGTGTGCACAGCCAAGGTCAGCACATTAAGATAAATTTCGCATATTCATGGAAGAAGAAAATATTTTTGGAACTTAACTTTTCCCCTAAGACAACTGAAGCTAAAGTTCCTCTAACTAATATGGGAATATTTGAATGGATAAAAGGATACCCATTTCCAATCTTGCCATGATGCCCAAGGAGCTATTTCAATATATTGTAAGAAAAGAACACATGTATTAGCTGACAAAGTACAAAGTTAATTTTACATGGAGTGTGACTCTAGTAAAATTGGTCTAACACTTTGGATATCAACTCTCATACATTCCAGCTTCACACCAAACACAAATCACCCACAAAAGATCTGCAGTTCCTCTTAAGGTAGCATATTAGGACAAACCAGAGGTCTTTTTTTGGCAGTGGTCAGTAACAAATACCTCACGAAAATGCAAGATAATCAGCACATCTTCTGCGTTTGCACCTCAACAGATCATTTCAGACTAAGCTATTATGGGGAATAAAGGGGGTTTAGTAATACCAATACTGCATTCTGCTTCACCTCCATTAAACACCACTTTGGAGGACAGGATGCAGCCAAAAAAAGAAATTAACAATTAACACTTTGCCTTCTTGAGAAAAAGATCCTTACCGAGAACAAAATTCACACAAGGAAAATCACTACCAAAGTTCTACCTAATTGTGCAATTAATGTTTCCTTTCATAAAGCCCTGATCTGTTCTTCTTATATATATAGCTCAAGACATTATTTATTTGGAATACCATAATTGTACTACCTTCATAACAGAGTGGACATTTACTTGTTTCAATAAAATTACTGTAACCAGTAAGTTAATGTAAGCTCATAACAGACATGCCATCATTACACAGATTTATGAGAAGAGCACTAAACATAAAATTGAGGTAATTGCCTGTGCGCTGCCAGGCTATTTTGCCAGTTAATATAAATAATATCATTCTCAGCATGAGCCACCAGAAGGACATCATCCTCAAAACTAATTCCTCACCTGCCACTGTCAGAAATTTTCACTATAAACTTGATGAAGAATGTGTTGCTCAGTGCTACTGAAAATCATATATTATCAGGGAAAGGTGGTTACCTCAAGTACCCCAAACAATCTGTTGTTTTGTTATGTTATCACATAAAATTGATTTAATGCTGCAATTTTCCATTTTTCTCTGGACCACAGACTGCTAATTTATTAGTCACATACATTGAAATTTCTCTTTTCCATTCATGTATAAATTTCCATGAGCAAACTAAACAGACAGTACTTTTTTGGTTCATTTTTAAAACTTAAAGAAATAAATCACATGTGAGGTTCTGCTACTCAAGCTATTCAAATGGGTCCTCTGAAGCAAGCAAACATTAAAAGCTATACAGAAGATCAGAGATAGGAAAGGTTGGTACAGAGATAATGAAGATTTATGTGTTTCCTTGGCTTATGAGAAAAGTTAAACAGAACAGTGTTTTGTGCTTTCTTAGTAAACAATGCAAGAGTGAATTTGAATGGATACTACAGTATGTATTTGATTTTTTTCTTCAAATTTAATTCCTAGCTTTTTTACTTTTTTGAACTGAAAAGGAAAAAAGATGAACTGCATATCTGAAACAGCAAGTCTGGAAATTTTTGACTGCCAAGATCTGCACAAGAGCAAAAGCAGGTCCCCCAGCACACAGGAATGCTTGTCTGTGACCAATCTCTTCTTTACCTAACAGCCTCGATGTTTATTGCCATGAAGTCTAAACATTGTTTTAGCTGAACAAAAGAGATTTAAAAGCCTATCATACACCAGTGCCTCTGAGTCTTGTGAAACACAGGATGATGTTCTGAGCACAATCACTGGATCACTGTCACGCTCTTGGTCGCAGTGAGACCCAAACTGTGGCACATACAGATGAATCCAGGACTCACATCATGGATTTCTTAAAAGCATTACTGAGCATACCACAGGTGTAGCTGAGAAAGATCTCGAAGACCAGAAAAAGTAATGAGCCTGGTGGCAAATTACACCATGCTTGATTGTTCTGCAGCCAGTTCCAGAGTGATGCAAAGTACTTTAAAGCCCAACAGCTTTTAGGAGAACAACTAAAGAATAATGAGTAGGTCCTGTTAAAGCTAGGGATTCCCAAAGCAAATTTTGTTTGTTCCAGTAAGATTCATGGTATTGAAAAAGGGCTGATATTATTATCTTACAGGGAATGGGCTAAGACAGCCACATTAATAGTAGTCGTTCCCTTGCAAAAGAGAGTTGCAGAGGGACTATGATTTTTGCAAACAATCTCCTATTTTCCCATCACCCTGCATGTACCAGAAACCTCCCAGCTGAAATGAATAATCAAATGAGATGTTAGTATCCTTTTCAGGAATAACTGTATTCTTGAAAACATTGAATAAATGTAGAAAATTTCAGGGCAAATAACTTTCTGACACCTAGTACATCTCTCCAAGCCTAACAAATAATTATAAATTATAAACAAGCATACTTTCTGTCTGTTTGGGGAAATGTATTGTTTCCAGCCCAAAAAGACATTTCAAGTGAGAAGAAGCTTGAGACTTTATCTATCTGAAAGTCAAGCAGCAGAGATAGATTTCAGGTGCCAAATACTTTCAATGCTTTCCAGCCAATTAATCTTTTAAAAAGTCCCCTGGCTCAGGACCCTGCAGGCCACAATATTGCAGTAGTAAGTTAGTATTGCTCACATGGTGGTTGCAGCCTGAAACAGATGTGTCTTCTGTCCTCAGCCTCCTGCTCCAACAGCAGTGCCCTGACAGTACCAGGCCCTGACAATTTTGCTTCCTATCCACTGAATTTCAAGAATGTACTCTGGTTTTAGGTATAGAGACAGAACTTACATTGTAGGATACATAACATGAATAATCTTGACCCACAAACTGTATTTCTTTTGTCTCAGTGCGCATGCCTTGAAATAGCTCTGGTGACTGAACTACCAGGAAAAAAATACATTCAAATTATACAAATGGTATCATCTTGCTAAGCTGATGGCAGGAATCTAAGATAGCGTAACCAACAGAGACCAGGTATATTTCCTGTAATTTTCTCTGTAGGTTTCCTCCCTGACACTTTCATTTTCTTGCCTTTCACATATGCTCTCCTTCTTCCTTCCAATCGCTCGTCTCACTTGAAGGCCATCAGAGACCTTCTGGCTAATACAGAGATTGCAGCTCCCACCAGTACGCTCTGTTTATATCTCACAGATATTCCTTGAAAATCTTAGAAACAAACTGGATAAGTAAAAAGGTTCAAAGAAAACTGGCTGCCACAACTCTTCAGTTTTTTGGCTCATAATCAAGAAAGGAGTGCCCAGAGTGGCTGTAGAGGAGCACTGGCAACCTGGCAAGAAAATATTTCCTTAACAGAAACAGGCAAGAGCCAATGCAGTAGCCAATATCAGCAGTAGCTAGCAGAGAAGGACTTTTCCCTATGGACTTCCCTTCCCATCCCTGAGCATAAGCTTATCCAGATAAACCCCAAGCTACCTAATTTACTATCAATGTAAAGAAATAAAATTGAAAATATTGAATATATAATTATGATGATCTTATTAAATAAAGTATGCTTAAGGTACCTCAAGGAATGACATGTGATTCTGAGATTTAGAGAAGTCAATGATGTTATCTTTACATCTCAAAATCTTGCTAAAAAGACATTCAAGTTTATTTGGCAAGACGTATTTTCCATCCCTTCATGTGGGCTAGCATTCAAGATACTTCATTGTACATTAACACTACTGGTTTATATCAGTTATGTTATTTATATATTTTATGTTATTTTATTATATCAGTTATGTTATTTTGCCCCTGGCAGGGACTGGTTGCCAGATTCGCTTTCTTTTTCCCTCCTTTCAAAATATTGGCTTATTCAAGTTCCCTGGCAATGCTCATGAAATAAAGCACCACTTAGCAGGAGGGATAAAGCACATAAAGACATTTCCTGACAAAAGGAAATAAAAATCAATTTTACAATCTACACAGTATTAGCAACCCCACTGCCTTCTGAGCACTGCAATAACCAGAGGATGTGGAAGACCCCAGCTGGGAGCCTGAGTGCCCAGCCTGCTCCCATGCTCACACCTGTGAGTATGCCTAACATATACAGCACCAATCTTCTGGGGACATCTCGCCCAGCACGTCTCACTCCTCTTTTTCTGCTTCTCTTCCTAGCAGGATCTCAAGTGAACAAACCACCAGCTCTCTAGGGTTTGAGCCTTTTTTACTCAGTTTTCTAATTTAAGTTACAGTGAATGTTAACACACAGAGTAAACAGGTAAAAAGGGCTGTTGCTATTTAAGTCCTGTATATTAATCACCTGTGGGAGATTAATAATAATAGAAATAATATAGATGATGATAATAATAATAAGCATGATAAACACCTACGTGTGCGAAATGTAACCAAAAATTAAAATGTTAACTGGCTGCATGTATCTGATCCTTTGTTTGGCAAACATGCAATAATTGGAAAGTATCTGCAGATGTGCTGTGAGTGCAACTCAGGTATTCTGACTGTCATACTGAAAGAAAGATTTTAATGAAATAAATGTCAAGATGATTTCTTGGATGACTGCTTACACTAGGATTTGATCTCTTGTTTATACTTGCTTAATATCCATAAATTATGGCATATGTTTCACAAGCATGTAATTACACTTGTCATTCTGTGTGTTAAATTCCTGAGCACTGCAGACAAACTGTGCAGTGATAGATGGCCAGTTCAGACATCATTTGCAGCCAGTTAAATCATGTAGCACTGTAAAATGATCAAGGATACATAGAAGTAATGTTACTTTACATTACATCAGCAGCAGAATTTTACTAACTTTGCTTTTCTACTGATGCTTACTTGATAATCCTTTGCTTAAGAATATATTAAATGTTCTTAAGATTTTCTAGAACAGGTCTGTAGCTGTATTTTGCAATTTGCAGTATTATTATCAAAGTTTGTTAGAGAAAATTTTAAGTCATTCCTATGATCACCATTCATGCCAAAGTGCTACACTGGCCCATGTGATGAAAAGACCTAAGTATTCCTTTCACTTTTTCCTAAGGTAACCATAAATGCTTCTTAATTGACACTGTTCTATAATGCTTTCCAGCAGTAACCAAAGGAAGAGGAAACATCACATATCATTTTGCACTAAATTTCAATGAGTCACTTTGTGCCTTTACACCAGCTTCAGACATTCCCACTGCAGGGGATGGAAACGGAGCCCTTGGCCCAGGGCACTGAGATGTGTGTCCTGCAAAGCCAGAGCCCAGCTGCCACAGGCTTTCCTGGCACCCAGGACAACCTGCCACTGTAGGCAGGGCGGGTGATTTTTAACTCATTGGCTACGGGTAGGCTGCTCCAGCACATCGAAGATCACACACGGCTGCTTTGGTAAATCAAAGCAAGGACCCCATTTGATACACTGCCAGTAAAATATGATGTTAATATTAACATGTGCATAAGGTGGTTTGAGGCATAGCACAGCTCTACTTGTCCAAATGAATAGCAACTTCAGTCTAGTGATATTGCATTTCTCATCTCCTCAGGTATTCTGGTGCAGTGCCCAGGGGTGGCAGCTGCACTGCAGAGCACTGCCTGCACTCAGCTCTCAGGCTCCTGCCATCATTTTTTTGTTCTCCTTGGCATGTGACAAGGTGCAGATAGAGCAGAATTCAGTTCTTACAAAGTGGGAATAAGTATGTGTATAATGTTTTTTCACTTTTTTCCCCGTTAGTGTTTAGAACAGAATATTTTAATAAAATCAGGAAGATTCATATAGACATCCAACTCTATAACTTCATTATTTTTCAGTCAGTGGATCTGAAAAATGTCCCAAATAAATTCTACTGCTGTATTATTTAATTAGGACTTTCAGAAATATTGGATATATGCTGCTGCCCTTGCTTCCTCCTGACCTCTCCATATCCTGAGCCTTCAGTTAAGGAATGCCACATCACTGTTTAGAAAGACTTGTGTGTTAGATTCAGGAAAAAAAAGCTTCCCTCATAGAAAAATAAAACAAATAACTGGACTATTTTGCATTATTTTCATGATTCATTTTCTATGTGTTTTCATATTTGAATGGTCTGTAGTGTCTTACAGGGAGGACCTGGAGCACTGCTGCAAATAGGAACTGGAAAATTAAATACATTATTTATTATTATGAATCAGTCTGCCTAAATAACTGTAGTAACTAAAATATTCACAACAGTCTGAAGAAATGAAAGAATGACAAATATCACTGTCAATAGCTGCTGTGGGAGTGACCTCCAATGTTCTCTATTCAAAACAAAAATTTCTACACTCCTTCTATAAAGTCCTATATGTAAAACAAATCAAAAGCAATTATAAGCCTGTATGCCCAGAACAAAAACCATCTACATTTTATGGGAGTAAGTCAATAAGACAAGTTATGGCAAGGCTTTTGCATTGCAGAGATATCAGCCCCAAATACTGAAAGAGCTGCCTGGCATTTAGACAGTTCAGAACTGAGATGGTCAGCACTGTGTGGCAGGAGGTGATTAGGAACTCCCAGTCTTTGAAAACCACTGCATCTCCATCTGTGACTAGCAAATAGACATAGGCACTTCCAGAAGTCCACTTCACTTCAGACTCACGTGGGACAATTCAGTCATTCATACAAATCCAAAGGTCTGTCCTTGAGATCTACATTCAGCTAAGCAACTGAAGATGGGGGTGAGATGAATTTTGTGTTACTGCTTTGGCCAAGACTTTCAAGCTTAGTCTTTAAGAAAAATCTTGGCAAACCACGGGTAAAGCATATAAAGGAATGTTTCATATTCAAATGTGTTTTACTCTTAGGTCTCCCCATGGCATTTATCAGGACTTCTTAAAATGTTTTCCTTTGGTTCTGGTCTCTGTCATCATGTATCTGTCATATTTTTTTTGTACTTTATCCTCTCAATGCCCAAGTATGTTCCAAAAGGAAAAATGAGGCTGCAGTAGCTGCCTGAATTATACTTAACAGCCTGGTGGTTAAAGTACCCAGCTGGGAACAACTAACCACTGAGTTATAGGGGGTTTGGACATGAAAGTCTCTCCTGCTGAAGCTGTTCATGTTTTCACAAACAATTAAACTTCCATTGGACCCGCCTGAGAGTAATTCACTGTATAGTCCAGTATTCAGTGAGGAATGGGAATAGCTAAGTTCAAATCATTACTCTAATGAACATTTAATGAATTTTAGCATGGATGAAGTAAAATTTTCCCATTGTGAAAGCTTATCATCAGTGAATAGACAGCATCTAGCAACAGCAACTTTCACATGCATCCAGCTGTCTAGAGGTAGAAGAGCAAGCAAGGGTTTTCAAGAAGATGAACCATTAGAGACCTGTTTTAACAAACAGCTCTGAGATTAGAGCTCTCCAGGGAAAGCCCTGCACACAGCAGACTGGTGAGAAAAGACCTGTTCTGGCAAAAAGAAAAGTCACAGGGTGAAAGTTCGTGGCATACAGCATGCCCAGGCAGCCCTGTTTCTGCAGAGTTCTCACCCTCCGTGTCCAGAACTCATAATTTTACCATAAAGCAGTCTTGTCTGTGCCTGTGGGGACAGGCTATGACATCTCTTAAGTTTTATTTGATTTCCTTCTCTGAATCCAAAAGAATTTGCCCAAGAACCTTGTTTAAGTCATGAGTAAACAGTGGGGTAAGAGGGGCACCAGCACTTAATGAATTGTACCCAAGGCTGACATTTCAAGCCTATCACTTTTATTTTACATTCTAAAATCTCCAAAATAGAAAGAAAACAAACAAATTTTTTAAAAAATGAAAACCCAACTTAAAAAAAGAAGCCCACAGGTTTCACTAAAACATGATCATTTTGGTGCAGAATAAAATGAATGTTTATTTTCAGTTCAGCTTTACTTGCAGAGCCTTGCTCACAATACTGTATTCATGCTTTCAGTAAAAACAACTGAAAAGGACACAATTTAAAATTAGGAATCACCTTTTCTAAAAGATGTGGAATCTCCTGTTAGCTCCTGGTAAACAGATGATGCAGTTATTCACCACAGAGCTGCAAGAACTTGCCTATTCTTAGGGATTTTTACTCAATTTAGAGATAAGCAAACAAAATTGTAATGAAATCGTCATGGAAAATGGAGGGAAAAGAAGGGTTCCTGAGACACCAAGATACATACTGCCATAATGTTCAGCTAGAAAGTCTTTTACAAAACTGTTTTGATTGTTTCTCTTCTCAAACATTTAAAAACACAAGACGTCATCTCATCTTAGTAGAATGTACATTTGCACACAAACCTATCTTAATTTTCTTTAATCCCACACTACTTCTTTTCATGCTTTGTCATAAAAATTACAAACATTCATTTTTTCCCAATCACCCTAATAGAGGTTGTAGATATGAATTTTAACAATTTTAGTATTATTGGGCAATAAATCAAATACCTTTTCCTGACTCTGGAGCTCTGTTTCTTTGACTGTCATGGTTTCCTAAGGGGAATGTACAGCCTCTGATTACAGGTCAGGGAGGCTTCACCACTTGCTCCTGAGACTGATGATTTGCATATTTAAATCATACTGCAAGTTGGATAATCTCCTTTCATAGCAAAACCCAGGGGAGAGGACTATGTAAGAGGATACAAGGAATCCCCAGTTAAGGACCAGCTATCTGAAGTACTTATATGCCCCCACCCCTTACTCTTATATCTGATTATCAAGGAGTCTTTATATTCACAAAGCCCTTGAGCCACAGAAGGGCTGTATCCAGGGAAGCAGGCAGTGAGCCGGGACATCAGTCCTCCAGAGCCCCGGGGCACTCAGCTCCACAGCCTCCATCCCTCAGGCTGAGGATTCGCTGCTCTCTGACTTGCCCAAGGTCACAGAGAAAAACTGTACTGAAGCAAGACAAAGGACGTAAGGCTTCAACGAGCACTACCACACAGCAAGGGAAGTCTGTCACACTCACACAAAGCTTTGCAGCTTGCCATTGAGCCAAGTGATTATGTGATCCATACCAAAAATACCCTGCGTTATCTTCAGCTTTTCACATCTTTACTCTCATCCTTTCCTGCGGGCCAGAATAATTATTTGGAGTGCAGGCAAACACACAATAAAATAGGTATAACTAGAATGATGAACCTTCATTCCCAAAGCACAAGTTCTCTGCTATTCAGCCCAAAAATAGAAATAAGGAGAGGGGAAAAAACCCATAAGCTTTGAAACTTGGCAGGAATGTCAGGAAATCATACCTTGAGTCACAGGGCACTCAGCATCTGTTCCAACTGCAAGCTTTTCATGCTCCCATATACAGAGCAAAACAGAGCAAAACTCTACCACTACATTAACTCACAGCTATCTTCCTGTCTTATTCCAGTCACCAAAACTAGCACTAGAAATATTATGTTTTTCTTTGCAGTCTCTAATATCCTACACATCCTGTTTCCAAAAGGCTGTTTAGTTAGTACAGGAGATGTGAACTAGCTCACAGATTATGAGTTTTTGTTGTTCAGATGATATTTGGCAAAACAGTTCCCAGTGGGTTGAAACAACAGCTCCGAGTGCACTTAGGATTTGCAAGTGGAAGTGTTTGCAACATGCACAAAAGAAATGCTAGTTAATAAGACAAATGTTTGCACTTAAAACTTTCTAAGGGCATCATCAAATCCTATCCAACAAAGAAGACACAAACACGTTATTTTCCTCTCATGTTTCATGCTTTTTAATAGCTTTTACTTTCATTACAAACACTTCAGTTCAGCCTGAACTGAGCACAAAGAGAATCAGCCCTTTAATCCTCAGGACAATAGATGTTTTCTTCACACTTTGGAAAGCAAATATAGCAGCTGGTAACTTTTAAATCCTGTGCTTTGTTGTGCAAAAGACGGCAAGCAGAACCATCAAATTTAGGAGTGGAAAACACCAGCTACTTTACCTAGATCATTTTTCTACTGGCATAAAAATGTAGATTTTTATACTTCTATCCAACCTAATTTTCAGAAAGCTATGAAGTAGGAAATTTGGCACTTTTCTCATCATACACAACTGGATTCAACTTTAGACAACATATAAGAGAGTACTTTTTGGCAATATTTTTTTCCAATAATCAGCCCATAATTTAATTCCTGAAACAATATCCTAGCTCTAGCTATACATGTCTGTGCTCTACTAACTCCTCTTTATAAGTGGAATTTGGACTTTTAGGTTTGTAGTTTACCCATATTATAAAATTATTATTTGAAGAGGCATGTCTGTGGAGATTAAATTGCCAGCTTCCCCAAGATCATTATTGTCCCACATTAAAAAAAGAAAAACCTCTTTTAATTTAACATATTCCTATCTATTTTCAGACTGCTACCAATAGTGCATCAACATGATCACAGCTAAAAATTACATAAAGCAATAGAGGACCCATGTTCACTTTTTCTATGTGCCTGCTGGACAAACCCTACTCAAACACAAAGCCTACTAACAGTGGTGACACAATATTTTAATAGACATAGGACATTATTTGCCTCTGGATAAATCCAGTTTAAGAGTGGTATAATTCACTGACTCCCCTGGAATTCATTGTTCTCTCAGGGATTCTTCACATAAGAAATAATCTGCACTTCCTCACTAAAAGTCACACGAAAATCAGATTCTGTTTCCCTTTTGAGTAAACAGAATTCAACAAGTAGGTCCTAACCAGTCAGCTATAGAAAAACATAGCTATGTACACCACTTGTCTGTGTCTCATGAACACAGAAGAAGCCAGAAATTTGAATCCTAAAACAAGTCATGCCCCTGCAGCAAGACATCTACAGTCTTGGGATTCCAAGGCCTTTGCACTTTCTATTCAGTGTATGATATCAGCCCTGACAGCCTATTTGTCTCTTTCTGTGGTTTTGGTTTGGTCCCAGACATCATAGTAGTGGGCACAGTCTGAATTCCCCAGGTTTTTTTATGCTGCTCCTAATGATAAATTTGTTCCTGTCTCAGATTGCCAAGATATATTCTCTTCTCCCACAGCCCTTTCAGTCTTGAAAGGTTGTTTGGACTATGTGGTTCACAGACAATGAATTTACAGTAATATAATAACATAGAAAACATTCTTTACAAAAGCACACATGTATATGCTATCTATTATCTCCCTTCTATTATTAGCCAATAGTGCTAATATAGTGCTGAATTTCACATGTTCCACTTTATTTAATAGTCCATTTACATATGATCCAAATAGGCAGGTCAGTCTGGAGATGTCCTGCAATCTCACCTACATTCATACCACACACCCTCTAGACTGGTAAGTTGTCTAGATGGCAGCCCTCAAGGAAGTCAGCTCTTCTAAGACACTTTCTGTGTTTCAGCACTACTCATAAAACCAAAGCATACACAGGGTACCCAGAGAAGAAAGCATAATGGCAAGAAAACCAGCCCTTTCTTCAGTTCATTTCCTGGGCTTTGTTTCTGAAGTGTCAGGCCTAGAAAACCATTGTAGGATCGATAGCTGCTGCAATGAATCACCTAAGTAAAACTGTGGTCATAAGTTTTCACTAAGACCTTAATATTTCACATCACTTTGCAAGCAAAAGACAAATTTTATCTAAATAACTATTACTTTAGGGGATCAGTGATCCTGTAATGCTATGGAGTTCCTTAACAAAATCGTGCCCTGCCTGGAAGACAATTGCAGTGGCGTTTTAAAAGTAACAGAGCAACTCTCAAGTAAAAATCATATGGAAATTGTTAGGCACTTTTCATAGAATGATACCCAAAATGGGCTATCATACTTTTGGTACTTTCCAATTTCTAGACCGATGTACAAAATGCCCTAGTGAAGAATGAATAGAGATTCTGCCTCTACAAATACCATTGCTACATAACTAAATGCTGAAGGCACCTTTAGAGAAAAAAAACTTAAGCCAAAACTCAAAAGATTAATTATTCCAGCTCAGAGAAATCACCTTTGCTTGTGTCCTACAGTCTCAAGCTGTAAAAGAAATACAATAGGAAGAGAGATGTCACAATACCATGGAATAGTTCAGCATTGCAATCAGAAATACTTTACTTCAGAGAAGAGTTAGGGCCCAGTATCCACCTGAAGTGCCAGACCAGAAATCCTACAGGGAAGTGGAAAAACAAAGAGACCCTTGTCCCTTTAGAGTGCAATCTTTCAACAAGCATTTCCCTTTTTTCCTGTTATCCCCTTAGATAGATCCCTCTCATGAGTTTCCTAATTTACAGCTCTTCCTCCTGCTGACACACTCACCCTCACAACCTGCAGAAACCAAGACTCAGTCAGAGTCTTGCTTATTCAACATGTCTGAAAAAAATTTTCTTTGAAGACCACAGAATTAAATAGCCACTTGAAAAATACTAGCAACAGCAGTCAAAATGTAGCTGTTCTTAATTAACCTAAAGAAATAAATAAATGTGTTGGAAAAGAAAGAGAAAAGTAAAAGCTCTTTCCAAAGGAAAGTGAGGAATTATTAAGAAACTGGCACCACTCTTGTGAGTGTTTGAAATCTTATAAAACCTCCTATCACTTCCATCAAAGGTTTCCAAAGCCTTCCAGCAAGAAGAGGTTCTATCTGATGCAAGTACAAGCACGTATCAACCCATATTCTTTCTGTAAACAAGAAAGATGCATCCACATTCATAGACCTGATCCAGTCTTTTTCTGAAAGAATTTTGTTTGTTCTATTGAGGACACAGACAGCCAAGGGCCAACAGCCTCCTAATTTAAGGCCTCACTTAAATGCTTAATTGTCCTGTCAGAGAGATAGGGGACATGGTATCTTGCTGAGAGTACATATAGATTCCAGCCCAGAGGAGTGTTTTGCTCTTGGCTATTTAATTCATTCCTGTGGAATTTGTGTCCTCCAGTAAGACTTTTGTTCTGATGACTACTTTTCACTGATAAATGCTAAGAAGCACAAGGATATACATTGAAGCACTCTAAACCAGTTTAATCCTAAAAGCACAATATGCTTTAGGGAAAATAATGAGAATGGAAATAAGCAAACACAAAATCTACTACTTGGCTGTAACACAACAGTGCCTGGTTTCTGACGACGGTCAGAATGCAGAACTATTCCTATTGCCCAACTGCTACTGTACTGAAACAATTAAACACCAGGGGGGAAAGGTTGTCTTAATCTGGTTCTCATTGTAGCTAATAAACATTACTGTAGTCAAGCACTGAAAAAGCGTCAATGATCCTTGCAGTGTCTTGGCTTCTCTTCAGTGTGACGTATCAGCAGAGCTCTGTCCTGAGAGATCAGCAGCAATGTCTGTGCTGGTAAATCACATCATTTCAGAGCACATCCCTCAGCAACAGCTCAGCTGCCTCCACTGTCAGACTGTCAGGACAGTCCATAACTCGGCCATGACCTGTGCCAGCCAAGTCTCCCAATTTTCTGACAGGCTTCAGAAGTCACCATGGGTCAGGAATCATTCCCTCCTGGTAATCTGCATGCAGACCCATGATTTTTGGGAGTAAAGGAGTATGTGATATGGCCGTGGATTGTCTGTGCCAGCCATGAAAGGGTGAAATAATTTTCTCTGCATATGCAGTTTCCTTCATGTGAGAGAAACATGTGTAGATATATATATAGATATATATTCCTTGCCCTCAGGGAAGTAGAAAGAAAATCAGATTGTTGGGCTTTAACAGCTACACTCTCTTTGTAAGGTGCTCTTGTATTGTACTTACGGAATGACACAAAACCCTCAACATTTTAGACAGTTTCAAAATGCCTACAAAAGCAGGGGAGACATCTCAAACATTTAATTAATGTTAATGAAGCTTCTGATTATTCCTGTGAAAACAATTTGCTTAAACACAAGCAAATCAAAATTACAAAAGAGAAGAACAAAAATGTCAGAAGATGCTTCTCAAGCCTTGCAGCAAACCAATGACAAGCAAATGAAAATAACACAGAAAAGCAGATTACCCTTTTGCTCTAACCATAGGTTATAGTTCCATCTAGGAATGTGAGAAACCAAAATTCTTAAACTTTTAGAGTATTTAAGAAACTAATATACTGTAAAATAATGAATGAATGCATGTAGTTGGTTCTGAACTCTTTTGCCTCAAGCAGCTTAGCACAAATAAAATTTGATGCTAATCAGTTCTAGCAGTTTTCACAGAATCTGAAAACCTATTATTTCCTCTGTCTGCAACTAAAAAATTTGGCAACTGTTTCATTATTGATGCTAGCAAAGTGCCTCTTGTACCTATAATTTTATCTTGGGTGTTGACCCAGTATTTGCCTCTCTTGACCACACACATTTAACCTGGTAATGACAGAAGAACCATGGTTGAGTTAAAAGGGGTTTTCTGCATAATCAAGTGTCTACTGCCATGGAAATATAAAGAGAGATGAACATTTCTTCTATGCAAAACAAGTTCAATTATGAAAAAATATAATTACAATAAAGGTATTTTCCAGCCAATAACAAGACAAGATGGTCAGGCACTAAACGGATACATGCATGTACTAAGCTACAAAAAAAGCACTGTAAAATCAAATGGGATGTATTGGTTTTTTTATAGTTAAAAATTATTCAGAAATGTGAATACTATCTAGAACAAAAGTAAAATAAATATGTTCATCTTACAACCAATTTCAAAATGCTTTAGTCATCTTCTCCCTACATACAACAATTTTTCTTCACACTTCACACAAAATTTTTCACATATGTTTTAACCACCAGGAAAAAAGAATCATCCCATTACACATTTCAAATGGTATGTGGTGTAAAATATTGACACATGTATCAGGACACAGTGATCAGAAAGTGCATATATTTTAATCAGTGCAGCACATTTTTTATTAATGAATACCAATATTTTGGGTAGAATAATTGAGCCTCTTCTTTACTTCTTTAAAGTATGTAATACAGCTTTTCCATTACGGAAAGGGCCTGCAGTCACACATGGAACAGACTGACTCTGTCTGCATCTTTCTCAGAGCCTTTGAAGTCTGTAATGCTCATGAGGTGCAAATATTTCTGTAGATATAGAGTCTAGATCAGGATCTGTGTATGCCCCAGGTTACCCCACAAAAATATGTTTGTGGTCTCTCAAATTAGGTGATAAAATGTTACATTTTATTTACACCATATTCCTTTCATGAAATGCACTCCATTACCACAATTTAAATTCAATGCCCAGCATTTATGAAGTTCAGTGAGATAAGCCTCTGTACTATGGTAATGCCCTCATTTCTGTTGTCTGCTGCTCTGTGCAGTCTAGAACACAAGGCAGCAAAAGTGCCAAATGGCAGCCAAACATAAAAAGACCTGCAACTAAGCATAAAAATCATCCAAGTATAGCCCTCGTCGCTGTGCAAAGCTACCAGGCAAAGATATACACTAAAACCCAAAATGAGGCAATGAAACAATCAAAGTGGATAAACAAAATGCTACAGGAACTAATATATTCACTTCTAGATTTACTGAAAGACTATCCCTTGAATTTTGGATGGTTGCCATAAAGTTGAAAGTGTTACTGTGTAATGTCATTTGTATTTGTACTTCTAGAGAGGTAAACGTATGAAATGCATAAGGCAAATGTGCATGAAGTGAATATTAGACCCTTCAGACAGCACCTATTAAAGTGGATTATGGCTCTGCAGCAAAAAGGAAATTTGACCAAAAAGAGGAAATAAGTAATTTAACCTTAGGAAACTGGTGAAAAAGAAGGTAAGACAAGGAAAGGCCAGGCAAGGTAAAGTAAGGCAAGGAAGGAATAACGCCATCAAATAATATTTTGCGTTATACACATGTATATAAATATATACATAAAAGCTTGAGATCACAATTCACAAGCATACTGTCCACCCATCTCAATTTGCATGCAAACCACCTTCCCTAGGCTGCTCCTAGTGTGACACCGGCTAGAAGATGTGTGAAGGTGACAGATGGAGTGAACCAAGGAGTGCAGAAATGGTTTGTGGGGTTTAGATGTGAGGACACAAGCATAAACAAACACCTCTCTTTTCCCAGCAGATTTTAACCATTGACATAAGTTATTCAGACATTAAACAAGTAGAAGGTTTGAATACAGGGAACATAACATATGAAGTGAGTTACATAGTCTCTTGTTTCCTCCAGGCCAAGTTTGGGGGGCCTGGGAAACAACACAAATGCTCATAAGTGTCACACAAAACAGATAAAAGTTCCCATCTAGCCATGCCTAAGCACCCTAAAGAAAAACAGAATTTCTGCAAAACAAATATAAGGAAGGATGTAAGAGTAATATTTTGACAGGTTGGGTCAATAGAAAAGTTCCCTTTGTGATAGTGAGAGCTGCTTAACTGAGACAGACAGCTCCTCAATGGATCCTACCAGCCTATGGTCCCTTTTCTCTGTTATCTTTGTGAAGCAGCCCACTCCTGATCTTTCCTGATAAAAACAACTTAAAAATATGGCAAAAACCAACAACCTGATGATAACCAAGGAATAACAGGTCCACTTTCACACAGTTTTATGCTCCACAATTTTATGTTTCCTGTATGCCTCTGGAAAGTCTAAAACCATCAGCGGGTGAAATTTAGTCTGTCCAAATTTGTGCCTTAATGTTTTGGACCTGCTAAGGGTAAGACCAATGGAAAATCACCTGTTAAGCAGCAAGGCACCTTAAAATTCACAGAATGAAAAAGGAGAGAGAAGAATTCAAGGCAAACCATTTGATCAGGAGAAAGGCTACAGATAGGGGTCATTTTCTGTGGTGGCCTTCCTCCCCTCTTCTCATGGAAACACTTAGATAAAAGAATACATTTGCTATCAGTTTGTGCTATCCACCAGATCATCAGACAGAACTATTGACCTGTATGTTTTCTGTCATAAAATCAATAAAAGAAAGAAAAAATTGCAAGAAAAAGAAAAATAGCAGCACAAAAGTTCAAGCTGCTGAGAGTAGCACTTCTTAGACTATCTTTGTATGTTCACATTGAGAGATATAATATACTTCTCACATTTTCATTACAAATTAAAATTTTGCCAGATAATGTTCTCAAAAATATGTAGTCCTGACATTTAGGAACTTCAGAGCAAGTATTAAAGCAATACCTTAAAATTACAGGTTCAAATTTCTAAATAGTACTGTTAAACAGAAATATGGATGAATAACACTCATCCTCATAGATAAAATGGAAACAGGCATTTGCATGATTGCTGACTTCAATGCAAGAACAGACATTTACCCCAGCTGAGGGTCTCACCTTGACATATACCAAGATACAGTAAACACAGTTTCATTCCTGGAGCCTCTATGAGCACAGGCCAAGGTCCAAGTCCTCAGCTACAAAGTTGTGGGGATGCGTCAGTTGAGATGTCTGGTCTGAATACAACCCAAACTAGATTATACATCTAAGTTTCTGGAAAATTACCCTTAATGTCCTAATCCTCCTGACTATAACCATTGTGAGTGGTTTCTACTGTGCTTCTAACCCAGAGCCTTATCCAGAAGCCTTTACTCATGAAGAGATTCAATTCTGAGAGAAAAGTGTAAAAACAGACTTCACATGTTGGTCCATCAACAGACATTAAAGGGTATAATTTATCTCATTTTTTACATTATTAAGAATATTTGTACAGGATCTATATTTAAAACTAAAAGAGATGTCTCCTCCTTTTGCTAGCAGCTGTGTTACATCAATTAAATGGGTAAATAAGATCTTTCCCCAGAAGGGATATCACATGACCCTCTATTGATTAAGACTGCAGTAGAATGTTATTTGCAATCTTATTGCATAATGTAAATCAGGAGGTAGCTGTCAAGGTTTCAGAAGACAAATTGCCACTATCTTAGACAATTCATAGGCCTCTTTCCTTCTTGCTGCTCTTAATTCACAGTTAATGCATGTCTTACCAGGCTTAGTTTCTTAAATCAGTCTATAGAACCCCATTCAATTCAAAACTGGATGCAAGTCATAGTCTACGTGGCCCTGCATTACAATGGGTATTAAACTGACCATTCCATCCATCATTATTTCATAAATATGCATTATTTAATAGAATAACACAACTTCAAAAAAGGATGTGAACTGAAAAAGGATGTGAACTGAAAAATAGACACCTCCTGCAACATGCCTGATGATTCCCGGGACAGAAAACACCCCCCATCAGGCACCAGAGGTGCTCTCCATATAGAACATTTTTTAAGTTTAGCTCAGTTTTGTGTACTTGATTTTTCACAAGTAAAACATATGGTTAGAACTAGTCCACTACTCTCAAACCTGTGCAGTAACTGCAGCTGAGCATCAGTTTTGAGACTGGAAGAAACACCTGACCACAACCCTTTGCTCCTCCACTGAACTGTAAATCCATAATTATTTCCTTTGAGGGAAAACCAAAAGGAAGGACTAAAATCTCCATTCAAATGACTGAAATGCACTTTGCTGAGAAACCATCAAAAAAAGTTCAGTCTTTCTCTACTACTAATCAATCTCAGTTAGAACAATTAGAAAACAAATGTAATTACAAAATAGCAATATTAAATATTACCAGAATCTTCTGTACCAAACTCAAAGAAATGGTCTTTAAGTGGGTTTTGATGATAGTAAAGTTGTATGAAATAAGGCAAGATTTCTGAATGGATGAAAGGAACAGTGGGTGGTAGGACAGTAATAGATTCAGACATAAGTTACAATTGTTCTGCATATAGAAAAGAGTGCTCAACTTACCATCATCTGCTTGCCATTACAAAGGATTAAAACATTAAATATCTGCTGCCTGATCATTTCCATCCAAGTTGATTGATTAGAATGTGTTCATCTTCCCATCTAACTTAGCAAATTTACAAGTGGCAGGTTTACTTTTCCATTATCTAGAATGTCTGAGCTTTATAAAGTATTTGGAAACAAATGTCACTAGAACTGCTGCCTAAAAATAATCTCTCACAGAGTCTAGAAAAAATATCACCTTGCAGAAAATATGGAGGAGGTAAAATTCAAAAAAATCAAAGATTTTACAGTGCATTTCATTTGGCCAGAAATGCACATCAGTAGCACTAGATTATTACTGGCATATCTTTCTATGTAACAAAATTATCTGGTGCTCCAAAAAAATTATTTGTGCTAAAAATCTAATTTTTCATTCTCCTGGAAATATGGGAAATTAATCCTAACATAGTCTTGATGAGCATAAATGCTTAACATGGAGCAAATTTGAGTAGTCTAAAAGGAAGGATATGAATTCCTAGAGTTAAAATGTGCACAGATTGCTCAAAACTTTAAGAGGAGCTCTTAGTTCCTTAAAATAGGGTCTGCAAACACTGTTTTTAGGTATTTTTACTCCCTCTGCTTTGAAAGGGCAAACAAGCCATTTCAGATTTTTGAATGTGAAAAGTGTCCTTTCTTTTTTGAAAGTATGACAACACAAGCACTTCACTTATTTCACTGTTCTTGAAATTTAAAAAAATAAAAAAGATAGAAAATATTACTTACCTTAAAGAGTCTTAAAATATTTGCAACCATAATGGACACAGAACTTGCTGCAGCACCTATCACACCTGATATCTTGTCTGGCTTAGTGAAAATAGGTGGGTCACCGTTTGCACACTTCACGTCTGAGCCATCTTTTTCTATCAATGCTTGCACGAATGTTAGGGACTGCTCCAATGCATAAGTGTCCCTGGAACACGTATCAAGGATACGGACACCTAAGGTGATATTGGCAAGAAGATCAGGGTCTTTATTAATTTGATCAACTGCATACAGCATTGCCTCTAGTCTGTGGATCCCCTTCTCCTTCTTGAGCTCCCCACAAGGCACCCCCCTATCCCCTTTTGCATGAACGGGGAACAGTCCTCCCAAGATGATGTCCCCATCCAGCCGAATGGAGTGGGCATATTCCTGGCCGTGAGTCCTTTGCATCAGCGTGAGTATCCAGTAGAATCTGGCTGTTAACAGGAAGAAACAATGGCAGGAAACCAAGTGTTTGCCTTCGTATACCATTTTCTCTGAAGACTTTGTTGCTATCCAGTATCCAGGTTTTCTTCTTGCTAAAGGAGGAGGCTGACCATTTGAAGCTGCACTTTCTGGAGGCTACCATCAGTGCCCAGTAAGTAATATAGGACCATGCAGTAGGTAGGTAGGTAGAAAAAAAGATCTCAGCAGAAGTACATAAAATGTGTTTTACAAAAGATGTCCACTGATGGAACGGGTTGAACAGCTTTTCTGAGGTGGTTTTTCAATTGCTGTTAATTGATGGTGAGGAGTAGTGTAGTATGTCTGGTCCTGATGCTAAAAGGAGGTCAGTAGCTTATGTCCTTGTATTTTGCCCTACAGCTGAGGTACTTCTGAAAAAAAAAATAAAAAATAATTTTAAAAAACAGCGAGAAATACCATTTACTTCAGCAGTTTTATACCTGTCACACAGTGCATTTACTTTTGAATAGCAGTTACATCACCTAGCTTTTACTTTCAATGTTCTTTAACTGAGCAAATCTTGGACTTCAGTGAATTTGAACACCTGGCTGCACTGCACTATAAGCCAGGAAATTGATGATGCCAGCAGAGCAAGAGCCGAATCAGGGGAACTAAACTTAGCTGGGTGTTCAGATTCTGAACAGTAATTCATATTTACTTTTGTGTTGCATGGCACCCAGAAACAGACCTGATCCATAACACATTATATTTTCTGTTTTGCTGCATTATTCTGTTCAACTTTATTATTCTGCTCCAGCCTACAGAAGTGCAATAACCACTTACACTCTCACTCCTGGAGAGGTCTCATTTATGACAATGGAGTAATCAGGGCGCCTGAATTTAAGTACACCCTTCATCCAATGCAAGCACATTCAATTCATTTGGATGTTAGACTGATTATTTTTCCAATGGAATTCACTTTGAAAGGAGTCTAACTATATATCTAAATCTCCTTCAAGATAATGTCTAACACTAAATTATTTTTATGAAAAGGTAGCTGATTTCTCAAGTAAAAAGAGCATAACATATTATATTAGGAAACCAGCTAAACATCCAATATTCCTTTTCCAACATTTGACTTGAGCTGAGGTTTAACATCAACAAGGTCTCTATTCTCTGCCTGCATCTGGACCACATTAAATAGGAGCAATGTTGTGCCTGCACTGACATTTGGAGGGATCCCACTGATTTAAACAAGATGAGGATTTCAGCCTACATATTTAAACACCTGACTGACTGTTATAAATATCTCCAAATTGCCCACACTTTAATTCTCAAGTGAAGGCATTTATTTATTTCAATTCTTAACAAAATTATACATGCCTGAATAAATTTTTAAACCTCTGAGGAGAGGAAAGTGAGAAGTAATTTTACCTCATACTGGATAGGTACATTGTGGGCAATTGCATCTGAACCAGTCTCTCAATACATCTGTTACAGGCTATGGAGAGCAGTGGACATCCTAGGGTGCAATTTACCTTATCCTTTTTTCTACAGAAGTTTTACTTACTATGAAATTGATCACACTGAACAAGTGCCTATATTGCTGCCTGTACAGCAAATCCAGGCATCAGGCTCATCTGTAAATATGTACTTTTTCCTTAGTGATCTGACTGGTTACTACCAAAAATATGGTCACACTGGAAGACAACTACAGACAAAACCACAAAAATTTTATATATAGTGTGGTAACAAAACTCAAATGCAGTTTGATAATGCTTTAAATTGATAATCCTTGTCTTACACTAATTTTTTTACATTATTTCCTTCCATGATAACACTTAGCTCACAGAAGTTTAAGTAGTCTTCAAATGATGGCTATTTGAAGACCGGAGAAAAAGATTCACAAGGAAAAATCTTTTACTGAATGTGAAATAATCTCACTGTGATCTTGTATTAGAACCAGTTGAATATAAAACATTTGGTAGGTATGAATAAAATCACTGCAATTGAGAACAGCACACAGGACTTTGCATGCCTCTTGACATTTTGTTTTGCTTGAATTTGGCTCAGGGTTCAATACAAAATCTGTGCTGTTTTATGTGATAATCCCATCATTCTCCATTGGCTCTTTTTAAGCATGCAGGTTACAAAGCTGCCTGGGCTTTGGCCCTGTGAGCCAAACTCAGAGTCATTCACAAACTGAACAACTTGACTCACACTACAGCGCAATTTGATCCAGGCCCATGGGATATTTCTCATATGGTCCACACTACAGAGAAAAGCTTGAACTACTAACTAGCCACAATTATCTGTTGTTTCTATTGCTGTAGTAGAAAAAAAAAAACAGTTATGGGTTCAAAATATCAAAGAGTAGACCTAAAATAGGTATGGAGGCAATTTGCTTTATGGTTCCACAATGAACTCAGTAGTCCATGCATGGAGAAATTCACTAAGGCAATAAAAGATAAGACTACTCTTATTTAACACTATATGGAGAAAAAGAAAGCACCACTGACAAAGGGAAAATATGCCCGAAGGAAAGAAACACTGCTTTTTCCCCTTTCTCAGCCACAGGTTAATTCCTTACAGCCAAAGAATGTCCAGAAATTAAAGCAAGTGTCAATCTTCATGCAACAAAAAGTGATGAATTCAGCTATTGCAACCTAAATTCTAACAATAGAGAAGCTACAGTGAGTCGAAGATCGTCAGTCTAATACTTTATCTGGAACTGACTGAGAATCAAATGAATTGGCAATTAGCATTTTTCAACATTATAGCCTTCATAAGCATTAATTGCTTTGCCTCAGCTTGCATGGTTTCCTGAAGAAGTATGTTTCTTAGCTGCAAGTGTCCACTGCTTGTCTATAAAACAGAAATAAAATTTTAAAGTGTTCTTTTTAAAAATTTAAGACCTTTTAGTTTTTTTTTTAATGTTACCTAAGAAATAAAAGCTTCTATTATACTGCCTAATTTATTCATGGCACACTGCTTTTTATATATTGATTAACATTACCTTTTACAGGACATTTCAAGTCTGTGTAGCTAAGCAGAAGGCCTATGATCTAAATTAATTCCAATTTTATCAATGAATTTTAGTGAAAAAGCACAGGCCTCTGGGCTATAAAGCCTGAATGAACTTTTCTCATGTGCAGAGATTTCATTTGAAGCAAAATGCTGTCCTTTTCCAAATGACCATAAAAGTTTGAATTAATGCAAATATATTCTTGATTTACCAGGTTTCCCACTGTAGTAGCTGGTGAGTTCAGAGAAGAAATTCATATATTTCCCCTGCACAGCCCAAGAGTAAGTGCACCACAAAGCGTCACTTCCAGTCACCTTGTAATACATGCTTCTCCTGGGTTTATTTCATTAAAAATATCTGGCATTATCAGAACATACTGCTATTTTTAAAGTCAGTATTTCAGCACAGACCTCCACTTGTTCTGCTAGAATATATATTTATTTTTAAACCTAAGGAGGCGGAGTACTGAAAGACAGAGGAGATGGAAACTTCTGCATGTAGTGTCTGGTTCAGAAATTACTTCCTTCATAAAATCATTCAGCTTTATCAGATATTTGGTACTCAAGGTTGTGTATTTTTGTACCACACAGCCAGAATCAGTGCATCAGAATGAACCCAGACCAGTCATTATTCCAACCACAGACTCATTGCACTAAAAGACAGAGTTATTATGGAACCTCTTTATATTAATGAAAAGGTCTAAATAATGGGTTGAGTGACAGATAAATACTTAAATAAATACAGGATATAGTTCTATTTTGTTAATGAGGTTCCTGAAAGAGCATCTTCAGCTGGCACTGAAGTTTTTGCTGAAAACATGTAGAAAGATCCAATACGTTCATCAGGAATACCATTTTTTAAAAAATCTCACAATTACAAATAGCAGCAGGAGGAAGGAGTACTCTCTGTAGCATAGGCAGGATGGACATTTTACAGCTGACACTGTTAGACAGACATACATGAACCCTTTATTGAGGGACAAAAATAAGCTACCAAGTGAGGAGAAAAAACACCTCAGAAAAAATGTTTAAAATTTTGTTTGAGCCAAAAAAACTAATCTGTTATTGTAGTTAAAGCATGATTGGAACTGTACCAAGATAAAATAAAGCAAACATTCTTTTCTGAATTAGGATACAAGAAGTTCTAGAGTGAAAACCCATTCACAAAACATCAGATTGTCCAGTCAATACAAAACTGATCTGGTTTTACTGAATGAAAGCAAAACACTGGCAAATTCCATTATTAAGTTCTGAGGAGCAAAAAAACCCAAATTTGATTATTATGATGTTTTACTACTGGCACCTCTGAATTATGAAAGAATTCTCTTGTAAACATTCATTTCAGTGTTCACAAAAGTTGCTTCTTTCTCCTGTACAGCATTCCACAACAAGCAAATAGCTGAATTTCCACACAGAACAGGTAGAGTTGCCACCTGCACACAGTAGCCTGACACATATAGAAGATTAATGGGTTTTGCTGACAACAAAAGGGAATTTGGAAAACCTTTGGCCTTGACATCGCAACTCCTAACTTGCAAGAGAATTCTTCACTGATGTAAGTAGTCTTATCTAGCTCAGCTCTTCTGTAATGGTTTGCTGTGCCCCTGCCACAGAGGTAACCTTTACACAATAATCAGGACTTCAAGGCGAATCACTCTCTCAGCATCTCGTTTACAGGAACTATTTCTTCCCTGTGCAGTCTGATGTCTACCCTCAGCCTAATCAGCCCCTTTTCAAATACCCCAGAGCACCCGCCTTCACTTCCTACCCTGCAAATATCCATTTACCAAACAAGACACCCTGTGAAAATCCAACACAGGTCCTTCTGCTGGGGTGAGACTAAGAGGAGCCTACAATATTTAAAAAAGAAACTATATTGAGTATTTTCCTCTGCCCTTGGTTGGACTTAAAACTTAATGAACCGCATCAGAATTAACACCTTCAGAAAAAGGGTTCATTTCTGGTCCAGCAAATGATGATCAAGAATTTTCCAGGCACCCTAGGAGAGCTTTCTCTGTTGTTTCTGCTTTCATTTGACCCTCTTTCCACTAGACTCCCGCTCCCCAGTCCGCACAGCCGTGTTCAGAGCAGGTACGGCTGGTGCAGTCCGGTGCTCTGCAAGAACGGCTTTGCCCCCAGAAACACAACCGCACGCCGAAATCGTCCCGGGGCACCCGGCAGGAAAGTCGCCCGCTGTGTCCACTCCCGACCCCCGTGACGGCCCCAGCGAGGGAACGAATCCCCCGGGCGAGCATCGCTCCGCGTCCCGCTCTCCGTATCCGGCGCAGGGCGCGCCCGCGCGTTCCGCACAGCACTGCGAGCCGCGCTCCGCGACCCGCACCCGCGCCCTCCGCACAGCGCGGCGCGGCCAGCTCCGCGGAGCCTGCGCCGCACGCCGCGCGCTGCCCCTCCGCCCCTCTCCGCCTGCCGCCGGCGCACCGCGGCGGGAGCCGACAGCCGGCCACGCACCGGCTTTCCGCGCGGCTCCTCCGTGCTTCCCGGCTCTCCGCGTGCTCGGCGCCTTTCCCGGCCCGAGGAAGGGCTACCGCAGCCAGGCCGGCCCCGCCCAGCGGAGGGGCCCGGGGAGCGCCCCCGGGCTGGGCGAGCCGGCTCTCCCCGAGCAACTCCGCGACCATCGCCCGTCACCGCTGCGCTTCTCCCTTGAAGGGAGCCCCCTATTGTTCTCCACTTTACTTAGCCGAGCGATTTATTATTTTTTGTCTTCCCAGGCTCATCCGTACCCCAGCTAGCGTGTGCTGTGGAGGGATTCCGGCACAGCCTGGTTGCGCTTCTCCTCGCAGCCGCGCTCCTTCCAGCGAGCGGCCGTAGGACGGCTTTGAGCTGCCTCCCGCCGCGGCGTTGCAGCCGAGGCGGCCCGTGGGCAGGGGGCAGAGGGCACATACGGATTTCCCGGCTGGATCCAGGGCTCCGCCGGTCCCCTCCGAGCCCTGGTCCTCGGCCGAGAGTGCTGCACCTCCGTCAGTGGTGATGCAAAAACAAGCGTCGCCTTTTATTTCCAGCCGCCAGTGATTCCTTCCTCTGCTTGCATCAACTAGTCAGCTTTAATGAGCTTCTGTTCCCACCTCGATGCAAACCTAAGTCTCTTTTAATGAATCCCTGGTCCCAGAGGTCTGAAGCTTGCAAACTCCAAAATGCCAACGTCGGATTTCCATGCACTTTGGGTCACTGATTGATTTTTACTACTTGTGTTGTACGGTTTTTGTGTTTGGTTTTCTTATTTCTCTGGTTTTTGTTGCTGTTGCTGCTGGTTGGCTTGTTTGGTTTGGGTTTTTTAACCGTGTCGTACGTTCACCTGCCAACACTTTGCATTCCTGCAATCTGAACATGCCAGCGCTGGGGACGCTGCTCCACGCCGAGGACAGTTAAGCCCTTGCCTCGTGCCAGTACAGCCTCTCGCCTTCTTCCTCGGGGGAAGAAGCCCCCGGAGCTCCGCGGGAATCCTCCTGCCCCTTCCCTCCCCAAGGACGCGGGGGTGTCCCCGGCGGAGTCAAGGAAGCTGAGCCCACCCGGCAAGGTGTGGGCGGGCGGCCGGCACCTCGCCCCGACCCTGGCCCCGGAGAACTTGGCGGCGGCGGGCAGGGCTGGCCCGTGCCCCCGGAGCGGCGGAAGCCCCCTCTTTCCTCCTGGCCAGCGAAACGTGAACAAGGCGGAGGGGAGCGCGGGGGAACCCCTGTACCCCCCTCCCCCTGGGGGAGGGAGAGGACCCGGCTAAGTCAGCCGGGGGGGACACCTCACTGCTCGGGAGCTCCGAGATTCTCCCTTTTTGTTCGCTGCTGTGACGGCACCGTGTCCAAGATCTCTTTCGTTAGATCTGATTGGGGGAGGATATCGGCAATAAAAATGATAAATAATTAACGAAAAAAAAATATAAAAGCTCCCGGCGCCACGAAACAGGCGGAGAGGATTGCCCGGGATTCCCCAGCCCAAAAATCTTAACAGGCAAAACGCGCATTTGCCTTCTCATCTCTTTTTAAAATAAGAACTAAAGACGACACATACAGATACACAAATACCTTGATCGAAAAGAGTTGCATATCCATGTTACTGTTGAGGTCCCTGGAATTATACTCGGTGTCGATCGGGAATGGCATGAGGTAATTTCTGTACAAGCCTCGTCTCAGATAGCTTCCCTCAGCAACGTCAGCTTAATATGCGAGAGCTCAGCCTGGGACAGGTATCCAGGAAAGCGGTTTCAGTCGTGCCGTTTAACACTCGCGAACAGCCAAGCCGTACCTGCTTCAATGACTCCTTCCTCACTTCTCCTCTCCTCCCCTCCCCTAAAAGAACAACAACAACAAAAAAATTCCACAAGGTAACTTTTTGGGGTCAGTGGCTCAGCGCCGGTGACGATACCAACCCTCCGTTGTCTTGCCGCTCAGACGCAGCGGCGGACACAGTCACCGGCCCGGCCGAGCCGTTCACAGCCAAGCAAGAAAACCCCCCAGCCCCCGCCCCCGGCCCAGCCCCCCGCGCCGCTCCTGGAGCGGCCCGCGCCAGGAGCCCAGGCTCGGAGCCCCCGGGCGTGGGCGGGAGCGGCACGACGCTGCCTGCGCTTACCGCGGCTCTGGCGGGACGGGCACGGCACGGAACCGCGGGCCACGGCCCGGAACGGCTCAGCGCGGCGGGGCGCGGCACGGCACGGCTCGGCACAGCGGGGCGGGCGCGTAACCACACTTGTAGCTGTTCTTGGTGCTGAAGGAGGCGACGCTCCGCGGCAGGACAGGACAGGGCAGGGCAGGGCAGGGCAGGGCACGGCGCGGCGCGGCGCGGCGCGGCTCCACGTGAATCCCCAGCTGGTCGCGGGCTGCGGCTCCGGGCCCGCCCGCCGCCGTCGGCACCGCCCTCCCCGGCACGGCCGCTCCGCCCGGGGCGCGGTGCCGGCGAGCGCGGCCGCGGGATTCCCGAGCCGCGCAAGCAGCAAAGGCTGAGGCTGTGGGGAGCGGGAGCGAGGGGGACAAAGAGGGGTCACCGGCGCGGGCCGGGTCTGTTTGATGCGGTCTCCCCCAGGGTGCGGAGCTTCCATCCCCATCCCGCCTTCCGCGGGCGGCGGAGTCGCGTCCCCCGCCACAGGGCCGATGACACAGGATAAGATTCCCCACGCTCTTTGTCCCGTCCCCGGGTTTGGCTCGCAGCTCGGACCCCGGGTGGCGGAGCTCCCCTTTATCTCCCGACACCAGGCAGGTTTCGGCAGCGCGGAGCCAGGGCCATCCCGGAGGCTGAGGGACACGGCCGGGAGCGCCCCGCCGGAAGGCTCTGGAAGTTTGCTGCGCTCCTAAAGGCTCTGCCCACCACAGGAGCACTGCACAGGGATGCCCCGGGCCGGGAGCGCCCGGGCCGGCCCCGCGGAGCCGCGGCAGCGCAGCCCCGGCGGGGCCGCAGCGCCCGCCCGGGAGCGCCGCTCAGCCTCGGTGAGAAGCTTCCACCTCCAGGGCGCCGCCCGCAACTGCACCGCGGCGCCGGCGCCGCTCGGCTCGGCACAGGACGGGCTCCAAACCCCAGGGGCAGGATGGCCGGCTCGTCAGGCCCCTGACATCAACCAGATCTTTTCCATCTTCCCATTTCACGCTAGTCTGAACTACTTTCCTTAAAAGGAACAATATTTTTCTTTGCTTCGCTCGGGGCTGTCTCACTTACTTAGAACATCATTGCTGGAAGGAGGAGTTCCAAAAATGCTTAAATATGTCCAACCAGTGCTTCCATGATCATCTTTGTTGTCTGTTCCTGCTTGTGTTTATGTTAAACGTCTGCCCCATTAGCAAACCACGGGACTCAGACAATGCTCGATGAGTCGTTCAAGCCTGTAACTTCTCTTATGGAAAAGTTCTTCTGCAATTGCAAAATGGCACTGGGAAAATTGCCAGGTCTTAGACAGGATATATTATCTCATGTTTGCATTTGTTTTTTTCTCAAAATCTTCCATGACAGAAGATGGAGGAGATTTGGTTTCAATGATCAATCTCAGAAATCAGGAATATAGTCATATGGGTGACTCAATGTCTTGATGTTCAACTCTGAGCAAAATTCTATTCCAGATATTCTCCTTTACTCCCATCAGGAAAATCAGCCATGCATGAGTTATCATCACTGTTGGATAGACCAATTTCTAACTGCATTTATACTTTGCCTCTCCAGCAGCTTAACAGAAAGTTCAGCAAAGCAAAACCAAGTGATATCCTGAGGGCACAGGTGATGCCTGAACTCTTGTGTGAATCTTGCAGCTGGAGAAACAGGCTGAGGTCAAAAGATTAGGATACAGAAACCTCCAATGTGCTTTCAGCTTGGCCACCAACCTGAATGTAACCCGGTGCCTCCCCCTGTTTCTTCTAGCCACATCTTTTCTCCAGCACCATTTTGAGGACATGGAGGGTATATCTTTTACATATATTTGCAGTGAGTACCACAATGACTTTTTAGTGGGAATGTGATAAATAAATGCACAACTGAAGTTTGCTGTGTTTTAACTAAATGCAAACAGAGAAAATTAGTTGGGGAGGGAGGAGGCAGGGAAGATAATAAGAAGCTTCACATGGCCATTCTGTGAGGATAGGTGACACAGGTGAGAGGCAAAACACATCCATGATTCTCTGAGCAGAATTCGTTCTGATTCAAACCCAACAGTAGCTAATGTCAATTTGTACAGAAGGCTAATGTCATGGCTGGTGACAGCTACTACCTGCACAAGTAACTTGGAAGGCAAAAAATCCAGTTCTGGAGACCAAGCTGTCATAAAGGAGATCTTAAATTATGGGTTTTTTATTTGTGAACTCCTGATCGTTACAGGCAGCATCTGACACCTAACAAGACTGGCAGGACCATGCTAAAATGGATCATAGAGGCACAGCCTGAGAGGCTGCAGGTTTAACCACTGCCTGCAGTAAATGCTTACTGTAAAAATCTCTTTAAAGCCGAGCAAAACCAAATACATCAGTCAATGTCTGTGCCTCTTTTACACAGAAGATGTTGAACCTCTGTGTATCAGAGCAGTGATTTCGACAAAGTAACTCATGTTCCAGTGGCTCTCTTCCATAACTGCAATCACCAGTACAGTTTTCAGTGACATTCAAATGGACCTGATTTTTTTTTTTTTCATTTGAAATGGTGTGAAGTAAGACACTGAGTTCTGGTAGAGGTTTTTGTTGCTACTTAGGTGAGAAATGTAACTTTCTGAGTTATTCAAACATGGGAATTGAGCCCACAAAGGCAATAAAACCTCTTGAATAATCATTGTTCAGCAAGAGCCTGCTGATTAATAGCCATTAAAGAATACAGAACCACAAAGTCACTGACTTCCATTAAAGTGATAGTGGATACTACTGGGTTCTGAGTTACAAGGTGCTACAGAAAAAGTGTGTTTGAATTTTTCAAAAAACATAATCATTAAAGAAAAGAACTTGAAACGTGGGTGTTTTGTGTGCACTTCTTTAAGAATAATGTTTTTTTATAAATTTTATTATGTGGAGAAAAAAAAGGTGGAAAAAAGCATTTCACATCAGTAACTATGACAGAAAGCATTATCTGGAGGCCAAAGAAAGTGTGCAACTATCTGTTAATAGAATATACCTTCAGAAGGCCCAACTGTGGCTTGTTTCAAATAAATATTTCAGCAATGAACAGGAGATGTAAAAGCTTAAACTTTAAAAAGGAAGGTAGCCATCACGTAGGAAACGCAGCCTGGTTTCCAGGCAAGATATTTTCAGAATGTTTCTAATTTCTAAATCTGTCTAACAAACTCCAATATGCTAGAAGATTTTAGCCACTGGAAACTGTTGTTCTGCTGGAAGGAGCAGCACATGAACATTATTTGGTAAATGGGTTTTTGAAACCTTTGAAACAGCAGGGACACCAAGTCCCACCAAAGCCAAACTAATGAAGCAGAGTACAGCAGGTCTGGTGGCAACAACCAAAGTCAGCACATCCCAGAGATTGCTAGACAAGTCACAATGCTAAGGCAAGTCTGAGGTCAAGCCAGGAAGTCAATCTGGGAGATCAGAATCTTCATTACAGGGGTACGTGGCAAGGCACAAGCATGGCTGAAACAGCTCCAGGAAGGGCAAAGAAGGAATATCAGAGCTTTAAAAAGCTCTGGGGAGCCCAAAGGAGATTTCCTAGAGCTTTCTCACAAAGCTCTCCTCAGCAGCCTGACCCAGAGTCACCATAACCTTGTGTCTGAGTTGCCTCGACCACTGGCTGCCAAAGCCATGGGAGCAGAGTAGGGCTCTTGGCCCCCATTTATATACTGGTCAAAGTCTTGTGTCATATTCTCTTACATCTCCTTTTTTTTGCACAGAACTAGAGGATGACAGTGACACATCTCTCCCAAACATGTCATAACATTTGACAGATTTTCTTAATGCACAGTATAAGAATTTGCCTCTCAATATGATTGAAATGTGAAGGAGACAGATCTGGAAGTCAAAAATGGTGGACACATACTACATATAAGTGAAGGATACACTATATTTATGAATCAAATACAGTGTTTCCAAAATATAAGCAGATGATGAGCCTGCAAAATACTCTCCCACACCAGCCAGAACACTGAAGTCAGCAGAGAGGTTAGTGAAACAGAACATTTGCTAAAGAGAAGAGACTTGATGCTAATTAACTAAAAATTACAACACCCCCAAAGGGAGTTATCCATTCTTACACTGTTATAATGGGGACAGTCTTCACTAGCGTGTCCTCTAGTATAATGACTATATGGTTTTATATTGATAAAGTGTCTATAGAGGTACTAAGTTCAGGTGCTTCTAAACCCCTTTCATTTTGTCCTTCACTAAAGAAAAAATGGAATCATGTTTAAGAGTGCCTCTCACTCTAAGCCACTTTACAAAAACTGATAAAAGGCTATATATAGTGATTACTTCACTAGCCTTTGAAATGCTGACATCTTTGAGGTGAAGTACAAAAAAGGTTTATAAATCAGAAAGCCAAGCCACATTACCTTTTAAACATGTGATCCATAACCTTTCCTCTTAAACGACAGCAGATGGATACAGATATTATACATAGCTGTAAAAAAAAATTCATATTTATATACCCTTCCAAATAAGTTATTTGCAAACAATGTCATTTGCCAAAAGGCAAGTGGAACTGATCAGGCTCTACCTTGTTCTAGCCACCTTGTCTACTTTTGGCAAAGTCCTCTCAGTTAACAATGCATGGAAATAACTAATCTTCAGTTCTGGTATTCCTATCATTTTTATTGACAGGAGAATCGGGCAGAAGACTGTTTTTTAAACTAAGTGTACAAAATCTCTGTCTACTCCCTAGATTAAAAAAAACACTCAAAGCTTGTTATAAAGTAAACTTTTATTCTACTTTTAATACTGCCTATTAGACAACCAGAAAACAAACCATTAATCCATTGTCTAGAATTCAAGGCATTATTTTGCACAGCCATTTCTCTTCATGACTTGTTGCAGAAGCAGAAGAACTGTAGCTCTAGGAATCATCAAAATATGAATGAAGACTCACTTGAAGCAAAAAAATACTTTTTTGAAATGTGATTGTAAGTTTAAATGTTGCAAGACCCACCCCCATGGAGCAGGGAGAGCATTTCTGATGAGGCTCTGAGAATTCCCCTAAAACCACAGCTTCCATACAGGAGCAGACAGATACCCAGCCCAGCACTTGGCCTGAAGTTATTCTCTGAGTGGATATGCAAATTCACAAGATTGATGTTGGGTACATTATGGTGCCACTTTGTGTGCCCAGATCCATCAGAATAAGGACATGAGAATGTCCTATTAGCCAATTCCTCTTGAAACTGTTCTGTAGGAATCATGTAAATACATTTTTGGATCCTCAGAGGTGACTTTTCTTGGGCAAAACACAGAGGTCTTCAGGAGAGATTCTCAAACATCTAAGATGTAAACTCCTGTATTTAAAGCATTCCTGTAGGCTCCCTGTGTAAAAGAAAAATAGGAAAATGGAAAGAAATAGCTCCTTTCCAGGCAGTGAGTCACCTGATACTAGCACAGATGTCTAAATAGAACATGTAACTCATGCCTCAGAAGTGTCTTTTTCTCTCCATGAACTATAAAAAAAAAGTCTAAACAACTGGCTAAAATGTAAATGTCTGCAGTGTAGATGATCAAAGCAAGGTGAGGTATATCCACCACTGGAGCAAGGGAAGGTGCAGACAGGCTCAGGGTCTGAGAGCACACACCACCAGCTCATGGCTAGTTTCTCATTGTGCCTGTTCTGGAGGTAGCTAATGCTCCAGCCTTAATGAGTCCTTCCTCTACCCTTCCCACAGTGAGTTGGTGACCAATAGTCAAATTAGTCTTAGGAAGTCAATCAACTCTATGCCAAGTATTTAAAAGTGGAAAATACTTCGCAAAAGATTATATTTATTAAGAAGTTACATTTTTATAAGGAAAAAATTCTGCAATTTTTTCCCTAAAACTTAATTTGTACAAAATTAAGCAATCATTTTAATTAATTGCCTATGAAAAAAAAAGTCAGGGCTCAGTTTTTTGCTGACCTTTACATGAACATGATGTAGTTAAGCTGCTGCTCAAGATTCACACGATGACTTTTTACATCCATAGGGCGAGTTCATGTTAACATGAACTCCTCATCATGATCACACTTTTGAAGTAAACCTTGCAGCTGTCCCTTCTTATGATGTGCTCTGGTTAATGTAACGGAGCAGTCTAAGGGCTCATGGACTGGATTCTTCTCAAGGGAAAACAGAAACTGAAGCTGCACTCCAGGACTGCACCCAAAGCGTAACAATCGCTGGCAGACCAAGCTGGACCTAATCTGAGGCGATCCACATGTGATGTGGACATCAACCCATCAGCACCAAATATTTTGCACTCTAGACCTGTGCTGGGCCATGTGACTTGCTAAGATAAGGTTGAGGTTACTGTCTTGAAAACTGTCCCAGTATTGCCCTGAGGGCCAGAGCTGAAATACTGCACTGAAACTCTAAGAGAGCTAGACCTTGTAACTAATTAAAGGCTATCATAATGCATGGCATATTTCACGGGGAAGTTTCACACTTCATTTAATAGTTACCAGCTGTAAATAATGTACACAATTCGATCTTGTGTTTGTAAAGTGAAGGTAGAGCTTTTTAAATAGACAGGAGGATCAGAAAATGTGTGTAACCGTATTTGCTGTAAGTTCTGTGCAACTGAAACAACAAACATCCTATCAATGTTGTTGGGAGGAAGATTAAGTGCCCAGGGAGACAATATTCATCCATGTTCTGCTCTGCATCTCTAGTTTGGGAATTACATTCATTTGTCAATGATCAGGTCATCTTAATAAAACTCTTCATTGTTTACACTGTAAGTAAAATGCAAAATAATGAGTAGTAGTAGCTCAGTCAAGAAAGACCAGTTGTAATGTACTCTCATGATAGTGGCATTTTCTTGTATTTAAAAAATAACTTAGGACATCTAAAAGCCATTTAGTCATGTCATTGGTAATAAGGCTAATGATTTCTTTTCCTGTGCTTCACTGCTTAACTCTGACCTGAAGAGAGGTAACCACTAATGGTATAATTAGGTGAGTATTTTACACTGATGATGCTTCTGCAGCAGAAGGATTTCCAGTTCTTAAATGCTACCTCACTGGTCTTGGACAACTCAGGAATGGCATAGAGCTGTATGAGTGTGAAATACAACTACTACATCAACTATACTTGTAAAACTTGACCAAAAAAAATTGTGTATTTATTAATGTCTCTAGCTGCTTCTCCCATATTGCCTTGTGTTTCCCATGAATATTAACTCTCAATGCCCACAAAGTGTTACTACAAAAATATGTATGCCCATTGCCCAGTAAAACAGGTAAAATTGAGGAAAAAGCTTTTGAACTCAAACTGAAGCCCTTTCCCTCAGTATTGGAATTAATTCAAGTACCCAGCCAAGAGCTTTCAAGAAATAAAACATTCTTCTGGCAACACGGTGTCTCTGTATTTAGACTGAGTATGATCTAATTGGAAAGTCCATAGTCTAAATCTTATTTGGCAGACTAAATTAGAAATGCTTGAACATTTGAAGGAAGATGAAATAAGCAATGAATTACATAAACATAAGATAAATGATCCTTATAACTGAGGATCAGATAAAAAAATATTTCATTTTTTTTTTACCCTAAGTGCTATTACATTACTTTGTTATTAGTTTTGTTGGTTTGAGTTGTTTGTTTGTTTCAGTTTTTTAGTTTCCATTCACCACTTTCCAAAAGGAAATTTGAAAATAAATGGCTGGAATTATGTAGGAGGAGAAACTGATGGGAGCTCCAACCCTGTAGCTATGCTATTCATTTGCCATGACAGAAGCACATGAAGGCATCCCCTGCCTCCTTACACCCAATGATTGAACCCAGCACTCCCTGACACTGAGAAACTGCCCTAATTTCAAACATGCTCCAGAATGGCTTTCACTGCACGTGCCTGTGTTTGCATCTTAGCTTAGGACTGTGATTCTGATGCCTCTTTTCACCACTGCTCACCACTGGGATTGGGCCATGGAGCCACCTTGGACCAAAGCAGATGAGCCCCTCGGATGAAGCCAGAACAAAGGCTGTGCCCCAGCTCCAGGGAGCAGCCAGACCTCAGCACCAGAGCTGTCCTAGTCCCGGGGGACAGCCCTGGAGCAAGGACAGTGTGGACACAGGGCCCCAGTGCCCACGCCATGGATCCACTCCTGTTGTGCTACAGGACTTGCTCCGCACAGATTCTCTCCCTCTCTTGTGCAGTTTCCTGCTTCAGGTCAGAAAACACCCACTGGGACAGAGAGTGTGCTCAAAGAGCCCAAACTGTGCTGACTGGGGGTGAGAGCCTGTCTTTTGCTCAAGCAGCTCAGGAGGCTCTAGTGATAATGCCCCAGTTCCCTTCAGTTGCAGGAATGCTGCATAAACATTGAGAAAATAACGAAAATTTAAATCAGTTTCAGGCCAGGAGAGATATTTTATCCTGTAATGATTATGCATTGAGGTGTCCCTAACATCTCTTTTCATTACTTTTGCTTCACAGAAAAATTTAAAATCTTGTACTCATTCAAAATCACGCAAAAAAAAAAAAAAAAAAAAAGGATGTTTTAAAATATCACTAATTTGTTTGTGAGATAAATCCACATAAGCACTATTGCTAAGTGTTGGATGAGAGCTCATAAGAAATCACTTCTTCCACTTCTATTCCTAATATCAGGGGGAAAATGACATAAACAATACATAGTGGTATAAAAACACAAGTTTGTTGATCAACAGAAACACTATTACTCATATTATTTCAATTGATTTATGAGCCAAAGACTTAAAAATTACTTTTCTTTCCTACAGTTGTACTGTATTTCAGTATGTGTAAGCTGTACTCACTAAAATCTGAAGTTGCACTGCTACAAAATTAGTACTGCAACATGCAATACTTCATGCTCATTTTAAAATGCAGTGAGATTGGATTAAAATATGTTAAGCATGCTAATGTATCTTCATTACTTATGAGCTTTTAGAACCTTAGCACAGGCTCTTGTTTGAAATTTAAAACGCATGAAGCAATGAACAAAAATAAACCTCAGTAGCTGTAGCACACATTAAATGAGCTTGTCCATATTATAAAATAACTGCTTTTACAGTACCAAACTAGCATGTGTTGGTTACACTGGTGGTTTTCAGGCTGGGGTTTGCAGGTCACAGGTGATGAGAGGCTAAATGTATTTACCACTAAGCTGAATAGTGCACCGTGATCTATGACAAGCTTTGGAGCTCGATGGTGACCTTCCAGAAAGTCCAGGAGCCAAGAGTCACATGCCCCATTGGATTAGGCATATAAACAGTAACCTTATCTTTTTCTTAAAAGATCTTTTTTAAAGCTGGGAGGAGAAATAGTCCTCTCCAGAGCAACCACTTCATCCTGAACTAGGTGACTTAAAAAAGGTGGTAAATGAACGTATAGATGTCACAGTCTCTCTCCATTGATTACAGAGAGAATCTCAGAAGACTAAAAAGGGTGGCATTAGACTAGACCTCACTGCCCTCAGTGTCCCCCTCCATAAACTCAGCACAAACAGCTCAGATGCTCCTGCTCTGAGCCTTGGTTTCTCTGCCTCTTCATGTGAAAGGGCTGCCTCTCCTCCAGGAGCTTGGGAAGGAGGAAAGCACAGTGCACACCAGGACCCTGCATGGGGCACACCTGTCCTGTCAGTGCAGGGAGCACAGTCCAGCAAGAGGCTCTCAGCAGGTATTGGGGCTGCCAGTGCACAGGTGGGCTGGGCGTGCTCTGATTACACAGCCAGAAGTGTCTGGAGCAGTGTGCACATCTTATCTGACCACTTCCACCTAAATCCAGCCTCTGCCTAATTTAGATCACTGTCAGCACAGATATATTGGTACTCACACAGCTGAAATTGAGGAGCTCTGCAGCCTCACATACTCTGGGGAAAGGAAATGCCAACACAAAACTTTATTGGAAACAGGGTTTTACCCTGATTCAGCATATGAGTTTTTCTTCCTGCAAGCCCACAGGGGCCATGAAAATCTTGCACAACACCTTTCAGAGAGGAATCTGAAATTGAAGGAAGCTTGTGCTGGTGTACAACACATCCATATCCTTTAGAAGATTTCCAGAAGGGGGTCCATTTGAGTCCAGGTTTCTCAATGTAATGGATACAGCTGTATCCATAGCTATTGGATAAAAAGGATTTTAATGCTCAACACTTATAACTGCAGCCTTGTGGAGGAATGTTTTACTCAAGCACACCTCGTTGGGATTCTGAAATGCTTCTGACTCTGAACTGTAACATAAAAAATTGTCACATCAGCCATGAAGAGAGTTTAATTGACTGAAAGGAAGTTAAGACTAAAACATATACACATTTGCTAAAAAAAAAAAAATTAATCTGGTATTTTCCAATTAAAATATGCTTTTACAATTAAATTTAAAATCTCTAGAGAAGTTAATTCAGTTAATGTAGGTAATTTTTAAAGCTCTTTCTCAGTGGAGCCAATTTTAATTTTGGGATTAAATGAACAGCTAATAGAGACATTCAGATTTTTTCCTCTCATACATTTGATGTTTGCTTAGAGATTTTTTTCTTAACAATCACCCCTTCAAAATAGCACTGTCTTCAGTGAGTATTTAGAACATATGCAGATTATTAAAAACTTAAAATAAGCTCCAGGTTATTACATTTGCATGCATTAACAACCTTACTTTGAGAAATGGTTTCACTAAAAGAACATGTTTTAATCGGCTGGTACTACTTGCTTGCATAAAGACTAGAGGAGTTGAATATTTTTTTGACATTTAAAAGTTATGCAGTCATCAGCAGCTATTGAGGACATACTTGGTAGTAAAAAGACTACTACATTCTGATGCATTTTATTTGATATCACCAGTGCCTGCATGTGCCATGTAACACAGTAATTCTTCAGTAGAAAAAAGAATGAAATGAAAATGATGTAAAATAGTGTGGGGGAAAGCAGAAAACTTTTCTGTGGACGTTGACTCCTTGCAAAAATCACCCTGAAATATTCTCTTAGAGTTAAAAAAGTTAACAGGCCTTTTAGGCCTGCAATAAAGCTTCATTTAAAAGTTTTCTAGACAGTAGTTTATATATGATTAAATGACCTGTAATGCCAGGTGAATGAATAATTGATCTATTCTGGAATGACCTGAGAGATTTCTTGTTTTCGAGCCTGATCAGTCTGGTACCCACACCATCCATTTACCACTTCTAATGTTCAGCAGCCTGTTCTATAACTCTTCCAGGTTCAGTTCTGCAGCTACAATTCAATCAAAAACTCATGTCAGGGCTCAGAGTTGTATTAGCTGAAATTAGGAATGCTGGTCATTTATTACACTTGGAGTCATATTTATCTTCTGGGCCTCAGCTTTTCACTGAAGACAAATTCTCAAGGTTTTTATACCAACTAAAGAAAAAATTATTTTTATTTTATTTTTTTAATGGAAACTTAGTGCATCCTGGTTTTCATCCACCTTCCAGGTCTTTACAAATGGTCACATATTTCACAAGAGTTATGGCCCAAATCACAAGAGCTGTCAGCACTGACATTTACCCATCAACATTACAGGGTGCACAACTGCAAAGATACATATGAAATCATTAGAGCATAGAAGAACAGTTCAGATATTTTTTTCTACCTTTTTGGGTTAGATCCAGTGAAAGATTTAAAGGTGCCAACACCTAACTTCTAGGCTGACTTTCAGAATGAAATTCAGAGTCAGATACCTGAGTTCCTTCCATAACTTGAGATAAGTCGCTCAGTGGGAAGAAAACTCCTGAACAGCAGTGAGAACCCTTCTCTCCCCATTCCACTGCATCCTGCCTCTTCACAGCTAAATCTTTGTGAGGCTGCTGAGCCACACCCTTCTGGTTTCACCAGGAGACTTCAATCTGCCCCATGGCTACCATGCTTTGCTACAGCAGAGGGGATGTGAACCTGAAGTCCTTCAGTTGGAAGAGAGCATCCCATGCATGTCTCTGCCTCCTGGGTGAGTGCTACAGGTATAAGAGGTCCAATAGAAATACTTTACATATAATTACCACTATGGAGGGACACAGTTTTAGCAGCGAGCAAGGCAGGCTCATTCCAATGGATTTTGCATGTTCTTCTGCTTACTTTTTGGGATCTACTAAAGTTTTGGTAGGAAGGCAGCATTGCAGACTGATAGAAGAAAATCTCCAAAGTTATTTAGAAACCTTCAAGGTTAAGCAGCAGGTATGATGTTTGGATAAAAGGTACCAAGAACTCAGTACAGTTATCCAGCTGTACAGGGTGTCTGGGAATGTTTGTCCTGTGCAAGGGAGGTGCAAGTGGGAGATCACCACGGGCCACATGGGAGACATTCACTTCTCTGCAGGTACACTGTAGCATCTTACATGGAAAGAGGTGACAAAGTTTTAGTAACTGAAATAAGCCTATATAATAACCAAATCCCACATTAGGAAGAGCAAACTTTTACCTTGCTTTTGGATTTTGGTACACTGATAACATACTGTCAGCAGCAGTAAAGACCAATTAGTTAGAGGTGACAATCACAAGTTCACCTATATATTCTACTACATTAATAAAATCCTATGGAAACCATTCCGTGCCAAAGCACAGACCTAGTTCTGCAGCTGCACATTGTGAAGTGGGAATAGAATAAAGTTAGATGTGGCGCTGCCTCCAATTTCACTCTTTTTAAGGTCAATCAGAACTTACACTAGTTTACAGCTGTATGGACAGAGAAATCTGTTCATAAGTCCTTCTGAGAAAATCCACTAGTTTTAGTGAAAGCCCACCCAATGAGATTTGTAAGCAAAATAAGCATCTAAACAATGACATGACTAAGTGTTTACCACAGCAGGCTGTTTGTTTTGGACACAGGATAGGGAAGGCTTTTGCCAGTTTCTGTTTAGCTTGGCAAACCCCATGGCAAGTGTAGTCACAGCAAATATATTCCCAAGCCAGATGACACACACAGTTCCAGAGCTAATACAAAATGGGCTGTGGAAGACTAGAGTATAATAAAACAAATTGAAATAGTGTGTGACAATGATAGCTTTGCATACTATTGCCCTCAAAGTATCAAAAGGATCTCACATTTCTTTCAAAGATATGTATTAGTGATGTAGTGAAGTCAAAGATGAAATTATATCCAATTTTATACACAGAAAATTGGAATTTTTTTATGTCACAAAGGTTGATATTGCACACTTTTGCTACAAGAGACTCTCAGAGAAATCAAATGCAATCATAAAACAGAAAGCAAGACATTATTTTTTAATGACTGCATTATGTAAGCGGGAAGAAGGAGATATCAACCTGCCAGCTTGAAATCAATAGGAACTTGGCCAACTAGCCTAAGGCTTTTTTTTCTGTTGTCCTCAAGGGGATCAGTTTGCTAAAATAATAATTTAATCCTATGTGCTTCAGTAATACTGGACATTTAAATCCTGGGCATTGTAAAGCCAACATTTTATGCACATTCTGAATTCCAAAGTATAGCATGCAATCTTTATCTGCTCAGTCATACCTTCTATCATGTGCAATTGTCACTGATCAATTCAGTATTAGGTATTTATGACTAAAGTGGATTTCTTTTGCTTAACAAACTTTCTTTTTTGTAGTTTTAACAAGTCACAAATCCAGTTCCTCAAGCCACAGGAGATTAAGAAGCGTGTATGTGTATGGCTCATAAAAACAGTAAAAACTGGAAAACCATTGTACATTTCTGCCATGTGCTGACTTCGTGCTGTACATGTTTGGACTTTATATATTCACATATCCTTTCTGATACTTGAATCTAATAGGGCCATCAGCTATCTGGTGTCTTTTTATTGTCATCATTTTATCCATCTCAAATTGCAAGTGACCGTGAGTGTACCTTAGCTTACCACACCAAAGGTCCTTGCTGCAGTGGGTCAAAACAAATTCAAGGCTGCAAAGTATCAAAAAAGTTTATTAAAACTCAAAGTAAAGCAAATTCCTATTCCCTACTCTCTTCACACCTTTGTTGTGAAAGACAATCCTCAGCCAGGTTCTCCAAGCACACACACACATTTATTGACTGCATGTTTTCCCTATTTTCCTACCACAGCTGAGGTAGTGGGCTGTAGCTCTGATGCCTGACCAGACTGAAGAGGTAGACATACAATTTTACCATTTTTACTGTCAAACTGTTTGCAAAATTATAAAATTATTTATAAAAACTTCATCTATTTGATATATAACAAACAAGCACAGATACCATCCTTTGTTTTTCAGAAAAGGAAGCAGCAGGTTTGTTACCTACAAGGTGCACCAAGTTCCACAGTACAGGCACGGCAGAGTGAGCTGAGACACAGGACAGTTCTTGTTTCCCAGCTTGGGGCCATGCTTAGGGACTTAGCACAAACTGCCTTTCATGCTGCTTTACCCTTCTATCCAGCTGACCACGTGCCATCAAACATGAGAGGCAAACATGTAAGGTCTTACCAAGATCACTAAGGTTTTGCAGAGGTTACAGTCTAACACGTTTCTCTAAATTACTGTCAAACAAATATAAAGTTTCACCTGAAACACCTTTCCCCATTGTATATTATACAGGTGTAATACAACTTTAGCTCAAACAGCCTCCCAGCATCTGAGAATAGGATTTGTGTATAGTCGAGATAGCCTCAGCATTTCACAGGAGCTAGAAGAGCCTTGTCCTTGAGTTTCTTCAAAAAACAAGAAAGTTTGGGAGAAGATTAACATTGATTTTTAAGCAATATTGGTTAAATGTGGAAAGAAGGAAAAAATGGCAAAAAGCTAATTAGATATTAAGAAGGTTAAAAGGGATGACCTAAAGGGATAGACTGGTATTGATTGCTCACAAAATGTTGGAAGGCTGATAGGGTTGCCATTTGCCATGAGTATGGTAGCATAATTAAGGTCATTCAGTAAGAATTATATAAAACAGGCTTTGTCACACAAATACCATTACTACAAGAGATTAGAAATTGAGGTGATAATTTAAATTATACTGACACAACAGGTTTTGACAAACTATTTTACATCATAGTGACGGACCTTCTATTTAAAAACAAGTATAGAGTTATAAGAAAAAAAAGATGAAAAAACTTCATACAAGTATCTAGTTCATCATTCACTGGCAGATTCTTGAATATAAAATGGATTACAACTGAAAATTTGGTTTATACATTTCTAAACAGGAGCATTTCAAACGATATTGCACAGAGTTTCTATTCTTGGCTCAACTATAAGAAATACCTTTATTATTGAGCAGAATACAAAACAATCACTGCAGCTAGTGTACAAATTCCAGCAGCATGCCAGAAGTGAAGAATGGGTCAGTTCCACACAGAGGCTGTGGTGCTTGAACTGCTGGTTTCATTCAAAGAATATAGGTCAAACATCCAGATCTAGAAAAGCAGTATCCTGTAATTCAGTTACTTAGAGGAGAACTCTGGTTTAAGGGAAATAGCCAATGAAAAAAAAAAAAGCATATAACATGACTGTGTGATTATGAGGGATAGTATGGTCTTCAGATGTGTAAATAAGAACAAATCTGTAACAAGTAGGACAACTGTATATTGCCCTGCTGATATGAGCTAATTTTTTTCCCTGATATTCTTCATCAGAAAATTCAACATTCTCAGAGGGAGATGAAGTTTAAATAAGAAAAGAATTTTAGAAAAGAAGATGAAGATGTTTTGATTTTCATTATACTCCTCTTGTGCTTTTAAATATATACTATTTGGTTTTAAATTTAATATGATTTTTGCATATTCAGTGACATCACATAATATTAAAAAATTTAAAAATAAAACCTATGAAAAGGTTATCAAACTGTAATGAAATGTCTCAAGTTTGCTGTAAGATTACTTTTGAGCTTATATTTATAGAAATTGTCAACATCTTTTCTTTCTATTCTGTTTTGGGAGAAAAACTTTCTGAAAATCCATATCTTCTGTCAGCTGAGATTGTAATTCAGATACTGGAACCTGATTCCAGTGTCAGTATTTAAGAATACAGAACACCAAGAAATGTTATAAACAAACCACAAGAGTGTTCCAGAGTTGCATTTCTTGCATTTCTTAAAAATACAGTTTGAAACAAGGGTTTGGATGATTTCTTAGCTTATTAGATGAACAGAAACACAACAAAACCTAACATGAAAATCACTAGCCAAAGGAATTCTAATTAAAATTAAGGGAACATTTATTACCCATCGGAACAACTAAACTGGGATTACTGTAAGTCAGTAGTTTTTTGCAGCCTCTCAGATGACATGTGTTCCTAAAAGGCACGCTTGCAGCTCAGTGACAAACACAGGACTCAACACTGAATCTCTGCAGGCATGTCCTGCAGCTCATACTGTGCGGGAGGTTCTCACAGCTCCTGGGTTTCAACCTATGAGTGCAGGAAAATTAAAAAAAGCAGCACTCAAGTCACTGCTGTGGTCAGGCAGCTGCCTTCTGTAACCAATATATGTTTGCAAGAATAATCATCACTTACCAAAGGGCCTGACAGGGAGGAAAAGGGCCATGGTTGGCAGTGTGAGGCATTCACTGAAGACCAGAGATGATGTGCACAGAAGGAGATACTGTGAAACAAGCACAGACATACTACAGGCAAAGCACCTAATCTTTCCATGCAAGTGCTAAAAAGAAAAAAAAAGATTAATATATTTTTTAATGGTAATAGATTATAGGGAAACTAGTCTGACCAGTACCCAATGGGAGAAATAATTTCAGTTCACAATTCAGTAATTATTAATTTCTCAAGGTTGAGACTGAAGGCATTTGAGATGGCATTTTATATTTGAACTTAAGTGTTTATTATTTTTTATCTCTGTTACAGTCTCACTACTGTGAGTTTGGTAGCTTTTTCATTAGCAAAGCACAAAATGGCTAACTAAGCTTTGTTACAAGATCTTTTAAAACTAAAATATTTAATTAAGAGGACACTTAGATTATTTTTGTTTTTAACTCAATAATTGATCTTCCAAAGTCCGCAACGCGAACTTTTCTGTTTAATCACAAAACATCACCCAAACCCATGAAGAAAAAGGAAGAAGGTAAAGAAGAACAACTTGCTTCTGCCCTAAAACTTCTATCTTGCTTCATATTTATTTCTATATTCTAAAATTTCAAACTCTAAGTTTTTCACTTTGTGATATTACAGACTTTAAACCAACTACACATTCATAATCTTAGTGTTATTAATCAATTTTAAAAGCTTGTTCTACAACCTCACATCAAATGCATTGTTCTCTTGTGGGTCTGTGCCTTTAAGCATAGAAAGTTTAAAACTCTCAGCATCCAGGATTCCAACAAGTAAAGTCTCTGAGGGAGCTAAAACCTGAAGTACAGAGAACTAAAAAGGAAAGAGAATCAACACACACCCTGCTCCAACACCCTGCTCCAACACTTGACATCACAGGAAAGACCCCTTCCCACACAGATCACCAGCACCTTACTTTTCTTCCCTGCCAGTCAGTCTTTCTGCAAGTGTAACTGCAACATTACCTTTTTTAAATATCACACCTGCCTGATAAATTGTTCCTTTTAAATTGATAGCAATAATGGTTTTACCTTAGAGCTTCAGATTAAGAGATACATTTTTGCACGTTGCTAATCTTTGCATAACTCATGTTTTAGGAAAGCAGACCTATTAGTAAATACAGATCAAATTGTGAAACTGTATTACAGTATAGGAAATCTTTCTTAATCTATATAAAAATACCTCTTCTTAGATCATATAGATCAATTGTAAGTATTTTTTTCCATTAGTATCAGATAAGCAATCATTATCAAATTAAATCAAGCAATCAAATCTTGCTGATTTTTTAGGAATTCAACAAATATAGCTAATCTGTATATGTTCACCTCTCTCCAGCCTTAGACTGAAATTTCTCAGGCCAGAGACTGTCTTTTCCTGAATGTATGGAGAGTGGTCAGATAAGCATGGGCACTGGCATAAATAAATAATGACATCATAGTCACCATTATATGATATCATGTAACTTTAAATAAAATTATACTCTGATTTAACTGTGAAGATCCTCTTCCAAAAACTCAGATGAGCAAGGATATTCAGAATCCTCCTTTACATTTATCTTATCAGGAATTTCCTTCTAACAAAACAACTGGAACTGTACAAGTCCTGCTCATCTACCCTTTCCCCATGCACTCACCAATGCTCAAGACCATCCCTCTTGCTCAAATGCTATGGGACAGACTCTTTTCTATTTACTGCTTCTAAGTTCTTGTTACTTTCTTTTGCAAACACAGTATCAGCCAGAACTTAAGAGGGAAGTGTATCTTTGGAGAGTTGCTTATTGTGATTACGGGATGCTTAAGGCAACAGATGAAGCAGTGAAATCATTGCATGGAAAGAGAATAAGCCAAGGAGCACCAAGGAGCCTGCCAGCTCAGGGAAGAACACAAAGAACTTCCCAGACATGAGGAGCCTGGATAGAGTTTGCTATAACTCAGGACGTTACTGAATCGGCTAAAGCAAGGACTCACCTGAAAGAATAGAAATTGTTGGGATTTTTTAACTTCCTATTTGCCTTTTTCAAAAGTTCTAAGTTTTCTCAATTTAAAAACTTAGTTTCTAGTTTTTATTCAAAAAAAGTTTTCCTTACTTGAAATTTAAAAAATAATAAACAATCAACTTTAGTCTAACTTGAGTTAGAATACAACATAATATAAAAATAGATTGCCTGATGCAGAGTCCCATCAGGGATGAAAAGATGACTGCCCTTAGTGCTGTCCCCACCATGAGAGCAAGAAGAGAGACTTTCACACTGGGAAGATTCACTGCTGTCAGAAGTGGAGCAGAAAGTGTGAAAAAGGGAAAGGAGTGGAAAAATACAAGATATTTTGACTGGTAACAGGCCTCCTCACCTCCCCACACACCAAATGTCTTCCTGTAGGGAAGACAGGTGCAAAAGAGAACAAGCAAAAGAGAATGAAGAGGAAAAGCAAAGAGCAGTCAAAAGTGAAATGAAGGATAAAGGAAAGCTGGGAATCATGACGTTGCTGGTAGCAAAAGAAAAAAAACAGAGTAACAGAACTACACAAGAAGGTCTTTCCTTCCCATCATCCAGGCAACTCTGTCATCCTAAACTGAGTAAATCAAGTTCTTGTGATACTGAGTCCCAGAGCAAAGAGGCAGCTATTGCTCTCATGAGATGATGTGAGAACACCCAAGACAAGTGACAAAAGTTGGAGAAAAACGTTCCACTGCAATTATAAATGGGAAAAATTATACATCACGCATCAAAAGTTGTCTTCCTTGAAAAATTGTATTAAAAAAAAAAAAACAAAAAAAAAAAGAAGATGGCATAAATGTTCAATTCCTCCTTAAACCTCAGCACTGGAGGGTTAAGCACTGTTCCTAAAAAGAAGTTTCTAATGCATCTAATCTCCCTATGAAAAACAAAACTTAGAATGGGCCAATGCTGTAAGGTAAACACAGTTGTTGGTACAACTCCAATTTTAACTTTAGAAGAATTATTTTATACCAAAAAAAGAGTCACAACTGCCTTTTTGTTCATCACAAAGCTTGTCTTCATTTAAGTTTTCAGGACCTGCTCCAGCTGAGATAAACTGTACCTCAAAAAAGGCATTATAGTTGGGGAGAACTACAGCATCACAGTCTTTCTTTCCTCTTCTTCCATCAGCCAATATTTTCTCTGCAAAGAGACCTGAACAGTATGCAATAGCAAGACACAGCTTTTAACTTCTGCATTCTTTTAGATGTCCTTACTGTACATGTATTTCCCAAAATTAGGTAGAAAGAATGTCATTAATGTAAAACATAAAGCCAGGAGAAAGTAAAAATTATAATCATATGGTCAAAAAATTCTCAACTTGGGAATCTACATTTGCATTTTCTCCCAGAGCATTGTCATACATGAGTAAGCATCAGAACAGAAGGATGTGTCACATGGGGTTCACCAGGGGTCTGTCCTCACTGCAATACACTCCAGTATTTACTCCATGATTCAGAGAGCACATATTAAATTTACAGATGGCAAGAACCTAGAAAGAAATTAACCTATTGCAAATGAAAAATACTGTGGACAAAAGAAGGAAATAATGTCTGGGAAAAAGAAAACAGAATGCACCATAAGAGCAAATGAACCACTCAAATACAGAACAGAAGACAGCCAATTACAAATCAGCCGTGTAGAAAAGGACCTCGAGTGATATAAAAGAGAAGCTGAACAGAATTCAACATCAAGCTATAACAGGTTTCTTAAGGTACCAACAGAATTATGCATGTGCCAGAATAGAGAATACAAAATCTGTAAAAGCCCTCTGCTCTGCAAGGCACGGCTGCGCTACTGCCTTGTTGTCACAATACAAAATAAATAAGTAAAAATTCAAGGGCCAACAGAAAGGAATGCATAGGAGAGTTGCAAGAAGAGTTCCAGGAAACATGAGCCTGGAGGAAACACTGAGCAGTGAGTTTTTGAGTCCAAACAAACTTAAGACCTAAACATGACATGCTAATAGCCCTCAAGCACATACAACACTGCTGCAGGAAGAGATTGAACAGTTTGTTTCCTAAATTCATCCAGAAGGTAAAAAGTAACAGGCTTAGATTTTAAGAGCAAGGTTTCCACCTCAAGCCAAGAGAATTTTCTGTTGGCAAGAATAATGAAATGTAAGAATGAACTGCCTGAAGAAGAGGGCAGACAAACCTTCATTGAAAAAGTCAACTGACCTTGCCTCATAATAAAGATATACTCCACATCTTCCTTGCTCCCCCATTATTCTCAGCTTGCCTAAACAGTATCAGAATAAGAGTTAACATCCTGCATCCTTAAAAGCAATCTCTTCATCATGACCAGCTGGCCTCTTTCACAGATTAAATAACTATGTCTTGCTGTGTTCCTGTTTCTCACCTTCCCCAGATCAGCATGCAGGCTGTCCTCCCCTCTCCAGTACCCTGTGCATGTGCCCGGGCCATCTCTGCTCTCCCTGAGCAACGCTCTAGAGAGGAAACAAAAGCCTTTATGGATGATTAATAGCTACCTTTCAAGGCTTAATGATTTGGCTAAGAAACTACATCTTATAGATCAGTCAGCTAATCTAGACCTTGGCCAGCTCTCTTCTGCTCTTTCCAAGAGGTAGACTGAATATTCAGCTCAATATCTCTCCTGCTTTCAGTCATTTTTCTCCATTATCAACCACCTATTCAGACAACTATTCCCAAGTTACACCACTTTACTCAACACATCATCTCCATTACATTACCAATGGGTAAGCAGAGAAACCTTAAACCTTAATCAAAACAAACAGTCACTAAATACTCAGAAACAATTCGGGAATTAGTCCTATTTTACAGTTCTGTGTGTTCTGTTTTCCTGTTTTCAGCTCTGCAATGATGAGACTGCATTTTATCTAAGGAAGAACACCATTTTACTACACATTAGGTAATGTATACAATTCCAAACGGCAGAAGTTCTTTCCTTCTGTTGCTGGAAAAAAGATGAATAATAATGTTAAAATTAGTTACAGCCAGTATGTGGTAGATGGACTGTTGCCATATGGTGGTTATGTAAATTAAGTGACAAAATAAGGATCTAGCATTTATAAGCAACTATTGCACACTTCAAAAACCCAGCCTGCCTGTGATATACCTACGGGCTCCCACTTAAGGGAAAAAATGACATCAAAAGCTTGGATTTTTTTCTAAGTCTCTGAACAATTATTTCAAGGAAAACAGAAGCCTCTTATTTGCCTAACATATAAAGAATATGAAGTCCAATCACCACTCCTATGCATTACACAAAGTAGTCTTGTTGTCCAATTAAACATCCATTTTCATTTGGTAAAATTATGTCCCGACTCCACGTCGCTCTGTTGCCTGTCTGGAAAGGTGCCTGACTGTACTTCGTGGATGACTTAAATGCCCAAACTTAGGACAAAGCCAATTTCTCTAAAAGCTGTCAAAGCCACCCACTTTTGCTGACTAAACAGGGAATTTAGGACTGTCTTCAAGAGTCTTGATACTCTATGTGCTTGTCAATGAAACATAAAATGGGGGGACAGCTGGGCAAGATACGTCCTAAGCATCATAGTTCAGTCAACTTTAAGTATGTTCAAGAGGCAGCATTTCAGACTCCATGTGTAGTAGCTATCATAGAGAAAAGTGATAATTTATAGTATATAATTTTTTTTATTATTTCAGCAGGCAGGGCCACTAAGTATCAAACATATAATTGGATCAGAAATCACGAAACAGTTTCTTCTAAAGCTGGGTCACTATTTTAAAAAACTAGTTCTCATTTCTCAGGTTATAATGAAAGCATAGCTCCTGCTATGAAAATAGAAGTTGAAATTAATTATGGTATATAACAGCTTCATGAATCCCTGACATAAAGCACAGATTAAATTTTAGACTCCTACTGTCCCACAAAAAAAAAAATTAGTCTTTTCTCTCTAACCATATGCACAGAGGCTAATTAACACAAAATCCTTTTTCCTAACTGAAAAAGGAGTCTTCAGGCTTTATTAGAAAAACAGGAAAGCAATTAACTAAAGATTAAAGGAGCTCCATCTGCATGAAGCATGATAGAAATGGCCAAAAGGAGCAGGAGACAGGTAACAGAGGATATAAGAAAAGGGAGGTGGGGGGGAGAAAGAGAGAATGAGCAACAGAAGGTTAATATTAAAATCACAACTGGAGATCTTTTTCACTAACCTGTTGGAAGTCATCCAGAGGGGATAACTGTAATATAGGCACAAGCTTAGGCAAACGTCTATGGACTCTGTTCAGGTCAGATTATCTAATCATAATGGTCCTTTCCACCCTCATAAATCTGAATTACACATGTTTGAAGACAAAAGTGAATACTAAGTGAATACTAAGCAAAAAATCAAGGAAAGGTTTAAATCTAAGTTGAACTAAAACCCTTACATTATTACCACCATAGCCAAAGGCGTATGTAAAAGGCACTAACTTTATTCTTGACAGCTCAAGCCACGTATTTGTCCCTCTATCAGTCTTCACAGGAAGTGCTGCCTCACAGGAAGTAGCTGCTTGTCATCTTTCTGAAAAAAGATTACATGACAACTCTGCCAAAACTTATCATCCTCTTTGACTCTCCTATCTTAGGGTAACTCTGGGTTGGCAACATACGATCTCCTCATACAGATTTCTAGCACTGGAACTTTATTTAAAAGCCATAGAAGTCACGCAGTTCTGACTGAGTGTATATAACAAGCTATATTCCAGCACAATCTGATGGAGGTGAAAGCCTCAATTTATTCACACAACCAGGCCTTGTGCCCTATGGCAAATTCTAATAGATCTTAACTGGCTTAGTTCTGCCACACAAAAGTTGGCATGTATCTGAAGTCCTCCCTTGCAGCAGTTACTACAGGATCAGGAAGGGTCAAAAAGGGTGGTATGAAGCCATTAGTAAGTCTCAGGGGGTCCCACGGTCCTTCGACATGTACTGCCGGATTTGTCAAAGGTCCTGTCATGAGCACTGATATTGCATATTAAATCTAATTAAAAGTCCATTGTGATGGAAAGATGCAAATGTGAACCACACCACAAGCATGTCATACAGCTCCTACAACACCTTGGATGGATTCACTGCCTGTAGCTCCATGGCAGACAACAACCAAAACCAGGTGCTGCTGTGCACCTCACCATGGCTCACATGCTCTCAACGACCAGAGGGAAAGCTGACAACACAGAGCTCCTCAGGGGTCATCAAAACCTAAGAGTTCCTTAAGGGTAGTGACTCATCTAGTGGATCAGCTGGCAATGAAAACATGACAGTCAATTTGGCAGGTGCAGCATCCTGTTAGTTCATCTCCGCTGCAGACAAAAATAGTCTGCATGTTGGATGAACAGCTTTCTCCCTAATTCTATCTGGCCATCACGGATATTACAACTGGTATCGCCAGAATCACAACAATAGCCCTAAAAGAAGAGCCTAGTCTCATATAAACTCTCTTTTCTCTTCAGACAAAACAGAATTTAATGGGATAGTGTCATCTTTGTAAAAAATTGCAAGGAATCACTTTTCTGTAAGATAGATAGTCTACTTAACTTCTGTTTTCAGCTAAAAGAGAAAGATCTGCAAATCCCACATGAACAGAAAAGACTGATATCTCATGATGGTACTGGTAGCATTTCACTCACCTTAAGAATACATTAACTTCAGTAAGAAAACAATAAATGAATCTATTATTGATGCAACTCTAACACCCTCCTATGCTATCAGATGTCTGTTAGAGACATCTGGTTGTTAAGTGTATGTTGTAATTGCAACAGCTGTATAGGGACAAAGCAGGGATAGATATGAGGATTCAATGATCCTCCATCTAGAATTCTTCAGAGCCTGGAGCATGCTCGTTAAGGAGCTGAAGCTGGAGGTACTTGCACACCTCCAAGCTTGTAATGAGCAACAGATATAACCTGGTTGAAAGGGGCTGTATGCAAGCAGAGATAAACAAAAGGCCAAAAGAGGAAAGGCACTCCTGGGAATAGCAAATAACACATCTTTTCTTTTTCTCAGAAAAGGTCACTGTGTCAAGGAAGCTGGCTAAGATATTGCATTAGCTGCAGGTAGAGAAGAGCTGGGGTACAGCAGGAACACCCCAGGAAGCAGCACAGGAGAAGCTGGACCCGAAGTGATCGTGACACCAGTGAGCTAGGCAGCCTCCTCACTGACTCAATGCACTCTCACAGTAGCCATGCAGTGTTATGTTTTGATGGGCAATTTAGCGATTCAAGATTTCTGGATGTTCAGAATTGCAGATAGAACCACTGCAGAGAGCTCATTTGCAGCAAATTCATCATTTAACTTAAACGTTAAAATGTGCACGCTGTGAATCCAATAAATCTGACACCAAGGGCTACAGAATGCTTGCACATATAAATGGGTCCACAGACAACAGATTGGCACCTACGCATTAAATCATGTATGTCCTGAAGAGGTCTGATTTGACTGTCTACAACCAGAATAATCAAGCTCCCTGCAGATGTTTTAATTAGTATACATACACATTTCTTTACAAGCACAATCAGAAGCTGTGAAAAAGAGGGGTTCTGATGTGGTATGACTGGTTTTAGCCATCATTCAAAACAGAGAACAGTCAATATACTGTCTACTGACCTGCATATGCTTCATTATAGCTACGAACATAATATTGTATTCCCTGCAGTTACTGCTCAGAATATGAGATACCGAGACATTTTCCACTTTGAAGAAGAAAAAACAAACAAACACATAACAATAACAACAACCACCTCAAGACAAAATAACACACCAAAACCACACAAATGCTCATTTGGAAGACACACTAACTGCTTTTCAATTAATATATTCTCTTTATTTTGGCTTTGTTAACTTGAAATTAGGTGGTCGTCTATACCAAAAGTATAAAAGAGATGGTATCTATGACCCCATGTTTCTCCTTTCCAAACAATAAGTCTGGGAATAGAACTGGATTTGAGATCTGAAAACAACATGTTAATAAATGTTAAATAACGTAACAGTGCAGAAATTTCTATTTACCATATGTCTTCCACCATTCCCAAGACAAAGTTTCTGGAGGTCATCTTGTGTTCAGCATTTCATTTCTTAAATATAAAGATAAGTTAAATGAAGCTTAGAGGAGGTGAAAGACATTAGAAGAATACAAATCTCTTGATACTCAGGAAGGGATTAAATACGAAAAAAGGAGTTTAAGTGCTATTGAGCTGCACAGGGAGCGCATCTAATTTTGAGACAGCACCTTGGTAGATGACGCCTAACCCCTCTAGCATCGTCCCCAGCTATTCCACAGCCGTGGGGACAAAGAGCAAGCGCAATGAAGCGAACCGTTAACTCTTCATCCCCACGAACACCATTCCGGAATTGGAAACGTCGCGGCCCACGACGCGCCCAGACACGGGCGGCTCGCGGGCTGCGCACGCGCAGCGCCCCCCCGGCCGCGCTCCCTGCTGCCGCCTGGCGGCCGCGCGCGGCGCCGCCGGGCAGGCGGGCGCACGAGGGGACGGCGGAATGGCCTTCCTGAAGCGGCCGCAGTCTCCGGTTCGCATCCATCCATCCCGACAGCACAGCAGCGGCAGCTCAGCCCGCGCTGGGCGACTGCCCACCTCGCCCTTTCCGTCCCAGAAAAGGAACAAGGTGTGCTCCAGGCGTTGTTGGGCTTCCTTGGCACTGACTCCCCACCGATATTCAGGCTCCTTTCCTCAAAAGACAGTGCAAACCTGTAAAACCTTATTCCTCATCAACCCCGAGCTGCTCCCACAGAAAGATTTTCTTTCTGCTCCTCTGCTTGCATTCACCACTCCAAAAATGAGATTTCTTCCAGACTCAGGGTCTTCTGACTCCTCCTCCAAGGTCTCCCTGGTCCAGGGAAGAGGATACAGTATTATGGCAGTGTACAGTCACATCCTAATAAGTATAGCCCTACTGCCTCTCCTGTGCACACACAAAACACTTGCCCAAAGCCTTTCATTCGTTACACCAAGGCAAAGACAAGAATTGTTTTTTAAGGCAGTGAATGCTGTAGGAATTACCTTGTTCCTCTCACATGCACCTAGTATAAGGCAGTTCAAAACAACAGCACCAGCCTCAAGTGCTTTTATGAGTCTGTTGCTATAGTTGCGTTGTTACTCTTATTAATTTTATTAATTGATTCATTATTTTTTGCTCCAAAGTTAGAAAGCGTAGCTCCAAAGGCAGCAAGCCCCTTCAGAGCAGAGAAACCAGGATCTGGTAACGATTTGAATTACATGTTACCTTCAACTTCTCCAAACAACAGTTTAATAACTAAGGAGAAAACAATCCAAGAGCACCAAACTGCAAATGAAAAGTAGAAGAAAAAACAAACAACACAAGAGAAAAAAAAAAAAAACACTTCACTTCTAATTCATGCACACAGAAAGAGTGAGAAAATAGAGCTGGACAGGGCCTTGAAGTTCTTGAGCCGTTTATCAGGTGCCTAGTGCAGGGAGAGAAATATTACTTCTGCCAGTTGTTTCTCTAATCTGTTTTTAAAGGCATAAATATATGAGGGTCCACATTATTCCTGCCTGGATCTCTTCTTGCCTTTTTCAAAATCACCCTCTAGAAGACTCCATAACCAAAATCTGAATGACCAAATCAGTGGTGTTTGGATGACCTCATCCTCCATAAAAAAAAAAAAAAAACACAAAAACACTGACCCAAGACTAAGTGCCAAGTGTTTTTAAAGCAGCTTTCAAGACAGAAATAAAAAAAAATATTCTACTTCAAAAATTAGGGGTTTAAAGGAGATAACATAATAAGCACATAGATAATTCAGGATAATTCAACCACAGCCAAAGAGTAAAATACAAAAAAATTGAATTGGGAACTACACAGGTGAGTAATGGAAACAGACAGCAAGCACCTTCCACAAGGGAAGAGACTTTTAATGAAAGAATAAGATAATTGTCTTGTAGCTGTGCTAATGTAGCTATCAAAGTGACATAGTTTTATCCTTTACTTCTTTAACAGAACCTTATTCACATATTAAACCTTACCCCTCCAAAAATGTTTAAAAATGTATTAGGAATTCTACTACTTTTGGATTATATTGCCCTGTGTTATTCTGGTGTAGGCAAACAATCTACTAAGGTGAGAAAATTAGCTCTAAGATACTTTTTTTTCTGCTTTTCAAGACACAGAAGTATCTTAGTCTGTTACCAGTCTTGTTTTGAAACCAAGAATGGTAATAGTTTGCTGGCCATTTCCAATCACTGTGGGTCAGTCCACAGCTGTGCAGGCACTCAGTTTCAAAGGCATCCTCCACACTTCTCAGTACATTTCTCCAAGACGAAATTTCTTTCTGAATGTCAAAGTCAAAACACAACCGAGTACCTGACTCTGCATTGCTGTGATCAGTTATGTGCCTTAACATTTACAGAGAGAAAACAAGGAAAGCAAAACATCCTACCACAGCACGCAGATAAGGTAATTGTAAACTGAAAGATAGCTTGCTGAAAATAACTCTTCCACGTGGAATATCTCCAGTATCACCTTGAAAAGCAGAAAAGCAAACTCTGGAGTTCAAATCATGAAATAATGATAATTAAACAGTAATTTGGAATAGCAAATGCCAGATGAAGTACAATTTATGAGGTGTTTGCATGTTGTTATACTGCAAAAGCAATGACCTGTACAAACTGAACTGATTCCAGCCTGAGCTTCAGGACATTACTGACACTTAAGAAAACAGTCCCTTCAATCTCTTCAGTGTCAAGCTTTTAGTGTCATTTTTACAATGCCTAATCTGTTCACATATGCAAGTGACCCATGAGGAAGCAAATGGCAGTATTTATGTACAGAGATTTAATAAAAGAGACCAGAGTTCAGTTCAGTTCAGTTCTGAGGAGGTCAACAAAGTCACACACTTTGTTTTCCTCGTTTATATTAATAGGGACAAGTACTCTGAAACAGCACAGACACCCGATCCTAAGCCTTGTCAAACCAGGCACCACCTAATGTACTACCACTTTGACACCATGCAGAGAAATGTCTCACTGAATTAGGAAAGCCATTACCACTTTTATATCTGAGACAAATTATTGATCTCCTTATCTGTCAATATCATGAATGTATTTTTGATAGAAAATACAGCTTTACACTCTTAAAAGGATGATGCATCTATCCTAGGCTTGTTCATTCTTAGGTAGTTATTTCTTCAAAGAGAGAGTAGCAGTTGAAATTTAGATGTATGCTGTGAAGGAAGCTGATTACAATTTACACATCCAATTCAGTCTAAGATTCACCCCATCTGCCTTGCACAAAACAGTAACTTCAAAAAATCCCTTTGTTTCCTGCAGAAAGTCACAAGCTGAGAACTCTAAAACCACAACATCCTGGAGAAGAAAACATCTGAGCAACAGAGTGAAAAAAATCTAAGTGCATGTACACCTAAGATCTGCTTCAAACACCAGACTGCACTTTTTAGTCTCTGCTCTGCCACCAAGCCCACTCAGCTCTTTCCGGTAACATCAACAGCTGTGGAAGATCATCAAAGCAGATGGTTTTGTCCCTAATAATGGAGCTGACTCTCAGGCTCAAAGCACATAAGTAATGTGAAAGAGCAAATCCAGCTCAGCCAAGAGCTGAACCAGCTAGCACTGGAAAGGCTTGTGCTGAGAACACAGACCAGGTACATTCAAGTTGCCTTAGACTGAAACAGCATCAAAACAAAAAATATATCAGTATTATCAGATGCGGTGGATTATTGACACAGACAACCTCAATCCTATCTATAACTGAGGCAAGATCACCATAAAATCTACTTATGAAGAGTAATATTAGAGCAAGATGAAAAAGCACATTCTCCTCACCCATCCAGACTTTGAAATATGGCAGTACTGTTCCTGGCAATGTAGTGAAACAATACATAGTTTCATCTGTTTTGCAGAAGAATGTATTTGGTCCATGTGCTATAATAGGATCAGGTGATCTTCATTTCCCAATAAATCTTCCAAAGTCACTGATAATGGTTCCTAATTTGAGACATTATTTCAAGTATACAACATTTCTATTAAGATTACCAGTATCTTGATAATACCCAAAGGGATGAATGAACCCAAACGAGCTTTTCAAATTACATTGCACCTTGTGTCTATGAAATTAAGACTGTAACTGATGGATACGGCAAAGCAAATTACTTAAAAAAAAGGAACTAAAGCTTCCCCTCTGATGCCCTTTTCAAGATGAGCAGAGACCCTTTATACCCAGCCAGCAGTCCCTCTTGCAACTCTCCTCATTAGTACAAACACCACAGCTTCTACATTAATAAAATCATTGAGGGCTCATTCTTCTCCAAACAACACACTGCTCTACCTGTGGTTAACCAGCTCATTTCACTATCCAGCAAAAGGGAATGATGTAAAATACCTACCCACACTTCGTTCAGTCACCATTCAAAACTGACTTCATTTTCCAAGTACTTCAAGCACCTGAGCAGTTACACAAATCCTATGCACAGTAGATTTAAGCTCATCCCAAGAGAATCCAATCAAACACAAATGGTGGTAATGACCATCAACTATCTAAGCTAGATCAACTACCTAAGCTAAATTTCTTTATTCTCCTACAAAACTGAGGAAACCAAGCAGTACAAGGACTTCAAGCCTAACATTTCAGACATTTTAGACAGAAATCTATCATTTCAATAGGAAAGGGCTGTAAACCGTAAGACTAGAAATCACTAAAAATAAAGACAAAAAGAAAAAAAGCAAACCCAGGAAGACCATCAACCTCAGCTGAGAGACAAAGAAGAGATGATTCTGACACATGCAGCATATTAGACTTTAGCAAGCCTGATGCCACCATATCAGTGCAATTCCCTTGTTGATAAATAAGAGTTCATGTCTCTGAAAGCTAGTCCCTCAAGCCTTAGCATTAGAAGACATGCATCACTTAAAATTAAAAAAAAAAAAAAAAAGACAGACGTGGATACAAAATATTTAGATAATCCCAGGTCTTCTGTAAATTATCTCACACATTCACTCTAAATAAAAATCTCTTTTAACAAGACTGAACATTAATTCAGAAGGTCCACCAAAGAGGCCCAAACCAATGTGCCCCATAAATGATGCAAGACTGCGTCTTAAAAACTCATATCCAGTGTGCTGGTGAGCAGAAAGCATACCTTTGATATAGGAGTAACTTCATCTTCACATATTTCAAGATGCAGATAACACACTTAACCAAAACAAACAGCAGAAACCACAAGGAAAAATTGAGAAATGAACACTTATTCTATCCCTATGCTTTCATTTTAATTTCTCAATCTTTATCTGCAGGCACTCAGGAACATGACTTAAAATACACCTACATTAAGAGCCTAATGTCTTCTTTTATAAAACAATAAACAATGCTTATGGCAGTTCCTTTTTATATCCAACCATGCAGCCATCAGTGTTACTTCCAATGGAAAACTAGGTAATCCTATTTTCTTGCAAAAAAAAACTCATCATAGCCTATCTTCTTCAGTATTTTTCTCTAAACGAGTAACAACAAGAGTTCCTCAGTTAAGGAAGAGATTTCTTTAAAAGGAACAAAAGGCCAATATGAGCAGTGTTTGCCAAAAAATACAGCAAGAGTTGACCACCAGTGTGAAGTGTTCACTCCACAAGTGCCAAATTTTTAATTAAAAAAAAAAAAACATTTATTACAAGAGAATATTACAAAGAACTAGCTTCAATGATCAACAAATAAAACTTTACAAAATGCAAACAATGTAATTTCCAACTGTGGAGTCACATATATCCCAAGTTTACAAACACAACATCTTTTTGTTTATGCCCACTTAAAAATAATTTCCAGTCTGCTTTATTTTCCATCAAATACAGTACATTTATCCAAACAAAAGCATGTACATTCAACATAGAACATTTTGAGCAAAGCTACAATCTTAGTTCCCATTCACAGTATTTTCAGTGCAATGCACTAACAGGGCCAAATAGTTCTCTATCCATAAAAGCATTTTTACTCCTGATCTTGTGATCAACATTTAGATATATTTTATACAAAAAAAGTATATATGAACACGAGGTACCTCCCTAAGTAAGGGAGTGAACCGATATAAAAAACACGGTATTTCTTCTGATGTACAATACCTTTCAAATTGTAGCAATTTGACACAAATCACTAAACAAAATATTTTCTAAAAGGTAAAAAATAAAAAATAAACAAACAAAAAAACCAACAAAACCCAAACAACAAAAATAAACCCCTGAAACAAAACCCATGATTGCATGAGACCTGCCAAGAACTTCATAATGGTAGGCATGCAACTGTTTTACTACAATCTTTATTAAAAGGCTTTAAAAAAGGGTATCTAAACATTTTCCAATTACACAAAGTCAAGTGTTACCCATAGTGGTCATTTACGATTTTGAGAGAAAATATATTTTGAGTTTCTCCCAAACTATCCTCCCTTTTTATTAATATTTAATGAAATAAGCTATCATTATAAGTGGTTGTGCATGGATTGTCTATAATACATCAGCAAATATTCACTACCTTCATATTAACATTAGTGTGTTGATCTTTCAAAAATAAACTGAAAAAATAAACTGCAACTATCATTAAAGTGCTTGTGTATAATTTTTTTAAAAAATTAAAGAATAGAGGAATGTGGATATTCTTGTAAACTTTCTAGATGTTTACAAAGTTTTCCTATCAACCACATATGGAAACAAAATGGAGGTCTCTGAAGCAACTTCAGCACAGTGAAATTCAGAATGTCCTTGAACTGGGAAATTAGTCAACATGAACAAACTGAATTTATGGCAAATACTAAAAATTAGTAGAATTCAGCCAATAAACACTACATTGTTTGCTCTTATACATTCATTTGTAATAAACTTAAAACAATATATAATACAACATTTACCAAGGTAGGGTATCACATCAAAGTTTGAGCTGTCCATCAATTAGCACTGTCAGGGAGGACCAGTATGCACGATGAGTTTCCTGAAGATTTCCTAAATGAGGAAAATCCACCTTCTTCCAAAGCTGCTGCTCATTAATTTGTCTCTTGTATACTCCTTTTCAATCTCAGAAGTTTGTTCTATACTGGGGCAAACTACAACTACATAGAGATAACTGCTAATTTAGAAGCATGTGCATTTCACTTCAACTACTTCAGTGTTTTGGGAAGTGGTATTGTCCTACAAGCAGTCAGAATGATTATTAGTATAGTAAGGAAAAAAAAAAAACAGCTTATGAAAGTATTTTCTCCTTATAGTACCATTATCAAGAATTAGCAGTTCCACCAACAAACTAAAGTCTTTTTCATTCAAATGAACTTCAAACTTTCCGAACATCACTTGAACCTATCTGAAGAGAAATGGGAATAAATTAATACTTTGAGTTTACCCATGTAATTCTGTTTTAAACTACACAACATAAATAATTTATAAGGCTAAATTTTTAATTCTTATTCAAAATGCCGAAGTCACTTCCCCTCTAGAATTCAGCGTAATTCAGGGTTCAACTCAGTTAATTTTTGAAGTTCTGCCCAATTTGGTCAGAATTTATTAGAAAGTCATGAAAGCCCCACATCACAATTTAATATAACTAGGTGGTTATTCACTGTGAAAGCTGAACTCAAATCAAATCACCTCCCAGAAAATAGCGTTTCAGAGTTGAAACACAGAACAAGGCACATATACTTTGTTTTTTTTACCAAATATGCTAGAAAGATGGTTCTGAATAAGGATGTTAAAAACTCCTAAAATTGTCACTACAATCTCTCTTCATCATATTTTTGTACAATCCCCAACCTTCAGACATCAGTTGGTCAGTTTGAAATACAAAGTGACTGCACACAAATGTTTTCTTTTTTAAAAGATCCTCTAAAAATAGGCTATGGCAAGGCCTATGGAAAACTGAGGAGCTACAAATACAACTCCTCCAAGTGTAAAAAATTCCAAGAGCGCCACATAAACAAAAGTTTAGAAAATTCTAGGGCATATTTCAATACATATCAAGGCTTAAAGCAAAAACTTTGATAAGATTTGAACAATTTAAAAAATTAATGACCACAAGTGTCCAAACCTGGGTTTATATAAATAACCATTAAAAGAATAGAATTCTAAATTTGATTATTTCAAATGTATTTGCAGACACCTAACCCATAATGATTTTAAATCGAAGCAATTAAACAACCCAATTACATTAAAAAACCTGTTCTATGCACTTTTGTTGAGAGTGTGTTGGCAATACACATTAAAATAAAAATTTAAATTCACAAATGCTAATTCCAGTAAGTTCATAGAGATTTTTTCTGTTATCAGCTTTTACTTTAGTACTTTTAGTACTTCTTCAAGTGGTCACAGCAAAGTTAATTAAATGAGTTAAGTTATTCAATCCAAACAAAACTGTTACTTTTTAAAAATTACTATTTTAAAAATGTACTTATATTAGCCTTATTACAACAAATGCCTTAAGATAGTTTAAAGAGTTGACTTAGTACAGTTTAATCTACATTCCATCTTTCTACAATGACAAATTTAGATTTTAACTCTTTTCCAAAATGCTAAAAAAAAGAAACAAATTTGACATCTACTTTTGCATTTAAGCCACTAAACCACAAAATCTATAGGAAAATATGTTTTCAGCAATAACTCAACAACAGCAAAGAAATGCAGTAGTATTGTTGTTTGTTTTTTTTTTTTTAAATTAAAAAAAAGAACAAAACACTTTCTTTTTCCTCACCAGACAACAGCTTTAGATCTTGTACTTCTGCCTTTGGTTTTACTTTCTTCAGGTGAATGAGATACATTTGCTTTGTGGGTTTTCTTGTGATGTTCTAGAAAAGCTTTTCTGGCAAATGCTTTCCCACATTTACTGCATCGGTGCAGAGAAAAGTTTTTTGTTACTTTTACTTCAATGCCAACATCAGCTCCTTCATACTTTTTATTGGGAGAATTAGAAGTGACATCCTGTTTGGAACCAATATGTTTTGTTTCATCCTTCTGAGAGCCTCTTTTTGGCACCTTATTTAGAACAAGATCAATTGGCTTCTTTATTGCTCTTATTTCTAAACTTGCTGTTATTTTCCCAAGGTAGCGTGGCGACTTTTTATGAACCACAGTTATGTGTCTGATCACATCACGCTTGCGACGCGTTTCGTAAGAGCACAGTGGACACCTGTAGTATTTAACATAAATATTATTTCCATCTGTGTGCAATTCAATGTGTTTTGTTAAATTCTGTTTAGACGTAAATTGGCGCTTACAGAGTTTACAGTAAAGCTGCTTGAAGTCAAAGCCAGCTGAAAGTTTTGGCTTCCTGGTTTTTTGCTGGCCACCTGCAGCAGATGCGTTGGTTGATTTAGGGGTTGATTTAGTGGTTGATTTGCAGGTTGATTTAGTGCTTGACTTAGTGGTTGATTTAGAGGCTGATTTAGGGTTTTCAGGGTCCTGTTTAACCTTATTTTTCTGTGTTGATGGTGTGTTCTTTTTCTCATTTGAATGATTTGTTCCCTTTAATTCATTCTGTGGAGAAAGCACAATGGAAGGGGGTGAAGGTTCTACAGAAGCTGCTGGTTCAACTTGAATTTCTGTGCCATTGGTAGTACTGTTGGGTCCTTTCTCTCTTTTAGAGTTCTTTCCAGAAAGAATTATCTTGTGAACAATTTGCATATGCCTTTTCAGCATTATCTGTGAACTATATTTTCTCTTGCACAGAAGGCATTTGCATGCACTTAAATTGTATTCAGCCTTTGAAGACGACTTTTGTTTTCTGGTCTTAAAAGATTTCTTAGCAGAAACTGTATCCAAGAACAAAGGTTGCCCAGGCTTTGTAGCTATATCAGGAGTAATAGAATCCCTTCTTAATCCTCTATGAACTTCATCAAAATGCCTCCTTACATTGGCTTTTGTGGCAAATGATTTATAACACACAGGACAACTTCTACCTAATGTGACAAGAACATTCTTATTTCGTCCTTTTGCAGAGCACTGGTTTGGTTTCTTTTTTGTTTCTATATACTTCTTCAGTTCTTCCATCTTTTTTTTGTGTACTTTTCGAATGTGCCGGCGTACACTGCGTCTTGAATGAAATTCCTTCCTACAGAGGCAACAAATCAGCTGGTGGCCGTAATCAGAATTATCCAGAGAGTCCGAGTCAGGATTTACCGCAGGTGGCTGTTCTTCAGGAGCAGATATCACCTTGTTTGTAATAGGATCAGCAGGAGGTAATTCTACAGTATCCCCAGCTGGGACTGGGGCTGGAGCTGAAACAGTCTTGGGTTGTTCAGTGCTGGGCTCCTGGATCTGTACTGGAGCTTGATCAGGGGTATGGCTACGTTCTGTGTTCTCAGCTGGGCTATCAGTCCTTGACACATATTGAAATACAGCATTTTGATTAGTTTCTATAGGTTCCAATGTAATGATATATTCTTGCTTATCTACCCTTGGATAGATTGCTTCAAGAAGGTCATTTATGGCTTGACTCTGCTTATCTTTTGTATCTGGGAGGTCTGTGAAAAGAGGAAATGGTATTTTTTAATGATTTGATAATTTCCAATTATTTCAGTTACAAAGTAGCTTTTAACCACTACATGAATTCAGTTACAAAATTCCACAAATCCTCTTTTGTACTCTCTGAACACTCAAAGGCTTTGAGTAATCATTGCAAGTTGCCTTTTTATTAAAAGCCAGCATCGGAAATAACTCTCCTGGCATGCTAATGTGAAAGCCACCCGAACTAAAAATTTGTATGACTGGAATTAAGCTGGTCTTTAAAAAACTATCAATTGCAAGAATAACATCATTCGACTGAGCTTGTTCTGCAGGTGTGCAACTAAGCCTGAAGTATCATTAAAAACCGATTTTCCTACTGTGGGATACAGGCACTCTCAATAAAGGAACCTAATTCTGGAAATAAGCTCTTCTCTGTAAATTCTGAACAATCCTTATCAAAGAATGAAACAGCTGTGTAACCTGAGCATTGCATGAGGTAGATATAAGTAGATAATATTTTACAGGTCTCAGTAATATTCTCTTTTTAAATGCCAAATTAGTTCAGTGCTCTAGTTCTCAGTGTGACACTCAAAGTATCTGCAATGGCAAAACTAGGAAGCTGGGGTCCTACAGCAAAAAGGTGAGGCACTGAGATGACACAGCTCAAATTACTGTGGATAATTTTAAAGATGCGAGTCTTGGTAACAGCTAATTAAAAACCCACAGTCAGAGGTATTCCTTCCAAACCCAGAAACATATGGAAAGTGTTAGTACAAAAAACAGACTGTTTTGTTGCTCCAACCCCATTTTTTTAACACTGAATTTTTAACAGCTTTTACAGTCAGTTTCAAATGAGCCTATCTACATAGCTTTTACCAAGAGTAAAAAGTCCTTCCTATTTTATAGACCTTTTAAGACGACTTCATGATTATACTGAGTGCATGGGTTTTTCACAATGGTGTGCTGAAAAACTCCCACTTAGTTTAGTAACTACATTCAATTTTATATAATACACGAGTATATATATAGTTTTATTCAGAGTGTGTAGTATTATTCCTTTTATTTGCACCTCTCATAGTGAACAGTGGAAGTTATCTTATTTGTATGTTACTTGCACGTTATTTCATATTAATATATGAAAGTTAATCAGAAAGATAAATGAAGGCTAGACAGAAGCTCGACATTAAGTCTTTCCTCAGGGAAATCTTACTTTACTTTGAAACTATTACATCTAAGGTCACATGCACTTCCAATTTTACTTTGAAACTACGAGTCACCCCATCTCACACAGAAGCTCTGTGACTCTCTAACTGGCCAAGCAATCTCATTTAAGGAATGTGACAGTACCAGCCTTTTCACCTTCTCCTTTCAGCTGACACCATGTGCGAAAAGAAACACCAAAGTCTATCTCTGTTTGTTCCTAATTTTTGAAATATTGAGGCAGGAAGGCACTACTCAGGAAAGGAAAATGCTCATTGCACATATACTGATCTAGTGAAGAGCTCAAGATAATTAGCTTTACAAACATTTTTGAATTCTGACACATTTCCAGATTAATCAATTTTACTGAGATTAACAAAAAGTCATCACAGGAATGAGACTGTAATAAATTTTTCTTTCCATAAAAAAATACAGTCCTTAGCTTTCTCCTCATAATTTAAGTAACTTCCTTTAATAATAAAGTTTATTTTCCATAACAATGTTTGGCTAGGCATGATCACATAGAATATGTTAAAGCAGCATACAGTTAAGTGAAACAGGGGAAAAGAGATAGCATTATTCAAGCACAGATCCTTAAATAAAAGGGTAAACTTTTCGTCTGCATTTCATACTGACTAAAACCAAAAGACTGCATCCATGACACTCGCACTGTATTCTCTCAGTACAAGAGAATATTAAGGATATTGACCCAGGTCACTTCACAGGAGTGGAATCACCCTGTCAGAGCCACTGTCTTCTGTGAGATTAGCTTCCCAATCCTTTGGCATACTTTTGGTATCTTTCACAGTAAAGGACAGATGGGAAAGAAAAAGGGTAAGGAGTAAGAAGTGTTAAGAGCGACACTAAATCAAAAGGCTAGGTGTATAAACTAGGTATCTAATTATGATATTAGCATGGCTCTTGATTGTTAATTCATATAAAGTCATTGCTATAGCTCCTTCAATAACATAAAAGTGATCTACATACATTACTACAGAAATTTAGATCCATCTCAGTTTTTTGCATTTTGTTTCAGGTATGTTTGTGTAAATAGTAATGAAAGATAAATTTTTCAACTTCACATAGCTTTATTAAACATTTAAATTAATAAGACTTACTATCATCCATCTGAAGACTTGGAGGACAATAAAACTTTTTATGAGTAATTAAATTTGGTAATCCTCTGAAGAGACTCCGGCACAATTTACACTCAAAAATGGTATCCACATCTCTTAACAAGATATGTTTAAGCTGTTTCGTTCCTGTAATAAAATAAATATTACACTTATGGAAGGCTTTCTGTTCATCTCTTAATATACATCACCCCATGAAAGTGGAAACATTTTAGACCATGAATAATTACAACAGCATTTATCTTTTGTTAGTGCTACTTCATTTGTAATGGAAGTTTATGATACATGCTCCAAATTTCACTATGAAGACAGGACTGGGATGAAAAAGCCCTCAAGGATTACACACATTACAGTTTAGAGAGAAGGTGCAATGATTTACAATAAAAACTAACATCTAACATTAGGAAAGCGTTCCTACTATAGTATTTAATTGCTGCAATACAATTGCCCAACAGGAAAGAATAAGCAAATAGAGCATTTAAAGAAGCCTGTAGTATTTGTTCTTTAGGATTATCCTACAGTGCTAACAAGACACATACAGCTATTTCACACAGAAATGGCACCTGGTAAGGCAAAAAACTAAAGCACTAAATAAACCAAAGAGAATAACGAACAGGTCAAGAAAGATTACTACACTTCGATATCTAAGCCAAGTCCAAGATGAAGACACCTAAGTGAGATAGTAGAACAGCAGGCATATTTTCAGCCTGAAGAAAGGAAAATACATACAACTTAAATCTGAAAGATCTCTATTAAAACATAGAGAGTGATAATATGTCAGCTTCCCAGACTAGTATGCATGGTATACAAAGATAGTTAGATCTAGCATTGTTGAAATATTCCAGCTCCTGTCATTTTTTCTACTCTTCAAACTTAGTCCTTCATTTCTCATCTCATGAAAATTATGACTGTAAGACTTAAAATTAGCAAAAGATTACTAAATTATGCTTACCCACTCCAAATTAGAAATGAGCACTAATTAACCAAATTCAGCTATTTTACCTATCTTGATTTTTTTTTTTTTTAGAATTTAATTATTCAAAACTAATCAAACAAGGAAAAACATAATGAAGCTTGACCACCAATAAATAATATCAAACACCTATGGAACAGCAACAGCAGGACATTCTTCCAAGTTGAACTACAAGGTCAAGTGTTCTGTCATCTCATCACACTTCTCCTAAGAATTCCTTTCAAATTCCTTTCTCAGAGTCAAACTGCAGAACTGTTTTCTAAATTACAATCTTTCAAATATTAAAAATTTCACAATAGGCTACAGTTCTTCAATACAAATGGGCCTTACCAAGAAAACTTATTTATTGATGCAATAAGAATACTACAAAGCTTTCTAAATCTGAGTTTCAGCAAAGCACAGTGTCTTCAACATTCCTTAAAAATGGTATCCAAACTCAACCATCCAAGGCTACCACAGTTCCTGTCCCCTCCTATGCCTTCCCAAGCCATATCTCCACTGCTCTTTCTTTGAGTGATACTAACTTCACCCTCATTTGACCTGCATTTTTACAGACTACTAAACTGTATTTACTACTATAGATATAGCAAGAAATAAAACTTGTACAGTTTCCCACAAAAGGAAGCTCTTTACTCTGATCTCACCAACATTTGAATTTCTGCATATTAAAAAAATCCAGCTGAACAAAACTGAAAATGCTCCATGTAGATAAAACTACATGCTGTTCATGCATGCCCTAGCCACAAGCCTTATTTTCAAAAAAAAAAAAAAATAGAATTCTCCATTACTACCCAGTCAAAGGATATACATCTTACTCATTCTCTCCCCTGTTATATTGGTATTCAGTCTCCTGTTCAGGACTGAAATGTTTTTTTCCCAATACAAATTAATGGATTTAAGAATTACTGGATGAGATTAAAGGATTTATGACATATTGGAAATCATACTATATGACCTTCTGACTTCACATCATCCTTATGCATCTGTGAAACCTTTCACAGGTGGGAGTAAAGAAAAATAATTGGTCCTTTTGAAATAAACTACAGACATTCAGGAACTTCTCAAAACAGCAAAAAAAATTTAAGTTACTGAAGTCTTTTCTATTTTGTAGTTACATCTAATTGTATATTGAGATGACAATGCAGGTGATACCTTGTGGAATTCTGTTAATATTTGTAAAAGTTGATGCTAGAAAAACATCACAGTCACAATAAATCGGTAGAGAACACCAGTCATAATTATCTCTATCAGAAATTCCAAAATGTATGACTTTTGCAAGCATTTCTTTTTTAGAAAAAAAAATTAAAATTCACTTTTTATTCTTAATGCTTTGAATGAGAGGAGCTTTTGATAAAACTACTTAAACAGTTATGTACAATAAATACTCCGTCTTAAATATCTATTCCTTCCCCACAAGAATCAAATACTCTCCATAATGAAATGCTGCTTATTCAAAAGCAGCCAGTAAAATCTTTGTCTAAGTCCTCTTGCCTTCTGTCCAACCTCCCTGATGCAGGTGACTGATGATATCAAAGTAAGCTATCCATTTAACATCTGCCAGTGAGGACGATCTGAGAGCAGCTCAGAGACAAAGTACCCGCAACTAGTTTGTGCTATTACCAGTAGCAGATTATTCCATTAATCTGCTTCAAGCAAAAGTTTGTCACGCATCTCTGAGCCCTCAAGCAAGCTAAAAAAGGTTACTAATGAATAATCACACACCCTGTTTTTGTATTAAGTTATTGAAACACTAGTGGACAACTTAAATACTGTGCCCATTTACAAGACTCAGATCAGACATGCATCTCATTGCACAGCAGCAGTGTTTTAATACACGACATATTTCATACACTTAAAAGATCTACAGGAAAAAATCTAGGTACCCATAGATAGTAGCACTAAAGACAAAGAGTTGTGAAAGTAAAATGTTTGGTTTGCCACATCAGAAGTGTAGAAACAGCTTAAAAACAGTGCAGGTTTCAATCTTCCTTGGCATGCCTCCTCAGATGCTTAGCTGTTCATTGCTATGTATTGCAATTCACAAAATCAATCAAGGAACAGCTTAAAACATGATGAAGCAATTTAAGATGTTAAAGATTTTTTTCTTCACCTCAGGAGTTTTGTGATAAACTCACTGATAACAGCAGCAGAAATGACACAAGCAGAAGAACAAACTTAAAAATTAAGGTTTTTGAAGGATAACTATACAGCAAGATCTGTATCTTTATTACTTTCTATGAAAACCCTTATTAAAAGGAATACATAATTCCAAAAATCTACAATTATTTTGCAGATATGTGTAAAGTCAGGTGCTGGTTATTTTAATACACTGAATAAACATAACTCTTTTAACAAGGTAATGAACTTCTTAAGGGTAAGTCATGGTTTCCTACCTGATCGAAAACACTCAATGATTTGCTGAATACCAGATTTTGATGTTTGCAGAGGCTGCTGCAATAACGGAGGATCACCAGGTTCCAAGAGATGCACTGAAATATATGAAAGGATAATAAGACATTAGAAAACACTCAGGTAATTTTTGTAATTTAGGAATCTACCATACATACATACAGTAAACTAGCTAAAAAGAACAGCCAGGACTACAGTAAAAGTAGTCTTACTCTAAAATTTTCAGTTATATTGAATTAAAAAACAGTCAACACTGAATTTTCCAGCTATGATACCTTCTGACAGTTTGCTGTCATTTTGATGACTTTTTTTGTCTGTATTCAAAGCTACATGTAAAAAACACAGAAACATATAAATACATAAAACCAAATAAACTCACTAGAAATGTCCATCAATTAAAGTAATTCCCCAGAACAATCTACTTGACTCCCATTGTTAAAACTAAATGACATGTACAAAAGAGCATTACCAAAAACTGATTACCAGCATTACCAAACACTTCAGAGCACACTACCTGACTTCAACATCACCAGTATGCACCTAAACACTGAAGCCAAATTTAAAGTAGCAATGATCAGAAAAAAAGCTCAAGCAAATCTACATAGCATATACCAAAAAATACTTTTGTGTAACCACAAAAGCTACATTCAGGAAACTGTTCAGGCTCAAACAAACTGCTGAGGCAATACTTTATTTCTGATGTTTCTTTCCATATCATATTCTTTGCAAAAGTTATTGAAACTAAAACATATATTAATCAGAATTTTTAGCAATTCCAATATGCAGTATTTATGCACATCAAAATTAATAGCGCTCCATTGCTGTATATAGATATGGCAATTAAGCTTCGCACAGAGGGGACCCAAATTTACAGGAATAAGAATATTTCTTGAAGCATGTGTTTGCAAAATCTTTAGTTAGGTCTTCTTTTATATTTCTTATTGACTAAACATCCAGCCTTGCACTTCATAAACTGGCTCCCACCTTAACCATTTGGTTTGATTTTAATCCCATTGTAAGGTTTTCATTTCTAAATGCAGCACTGAGATCTCCAATAAATTTATTTTAATAAAGGCCAGTTGAGGCATAGTATAAAACTATTTAGAGATAATAAGTGCAAAAAGACTAAACAAATTTTGACGGGAATGCTGAGCTAAAAGGTTATAAATAAATTCTAGCTGAAAAGAACATCAAAAGACAAAGCACTGTAGAAAAGGACAACAGAATGAACATTCCACCCGACTATCCAGGTCCCATAATATACCATTATAAAAACTAACACATAACAACCATGACAAATCAGCTAATCATTTGGGGATCTCTAACACAATGGCATATTGTATTCTACTAGCCTAATCCCTACACTTCCAAATAAAACATTTTGGCTTGTATACAGTCTCTAATACGCATGTACAACACCAACTGACATCAACAGGAGTAACACAGGTGAAGCAGACCTGTTAATTTGTCAGGCAAGAAAAATATTTTTGTTTTTTTAAAGCATTAGAACAACTCAAAACCACTTCATCGTCAACATAAAGC